>JAQIFY010000952.1:0-14593 GCA_028533085.1 Varecia variegata
GCCTCCCAAGTGCTAGGATTACAGGCGTGAGCCACCACGCCCAGCCCTGCACAGTAATTTTTAAAATGACGAGTCTAATTTTACAAAGTCTTGTTTTTTTTTTTCAGTAATAAATTCACTTAATTTTAATAGGCTCTGACATAGTGTAATGCTTGACTGCACAAATCCGTGGCTAGAACTTGTTTTTAGTATCACCAACTACATGAGAGGAGTGGTCAAGACCTTCCATTCCCATCCACACAACTGGAAAAAATACAAAGTTCAACAGCAAGGAATTTCCCATTTATCCCATTTTAATTAAAGTTAAAAAGAACATGAGAATTCATGGAAATAGTTTCTGAGAAATATTACATGAAGTACTAAGTCCAATGAGATATATTTTTTTCTGTTTAAGTTTCAATTATTAAACTGCCACTTCAATACTTGTTTATAAAAACCTCAAGGAAAATTCACAAAAGCAACATAATATCCATACAATATATTATTCAGATAATTGTATATATCTGGAATATAACCTAACTCTTTGATGCTATTAACCCCAAACAACAGACATTTAAACCAATATAACTCTAATTAATTGAGTACTGTTTCCAACAATGAATCAGATTTTACTGAAAGAGAACATATCAACACTGTACTGAATTTCAACTTTGCCCTGGTGACATCAAATTGTATTACGGATAAATCAAGAGTTGTGAAAATTTTTGGCTGGTAGCCCCCATCCTACATTGCCTTTAAAAAAGCAATTTCAGTTCCTATCAAGGTAGGAATCAGTAGTTATAATTTTTTTAATACAGCTGCAAAACAATAGGACCCATTAATAGCTGAACTTTTGACAGCACTATTCAAGATGATTTATGAGTTTGTATATAATTTGATTATTCTATTAATTCTGATGATTACTGCTTCAACTAATAAAATGAAGGTCACTTCCAAAATAAATCTTCATTACATTTCACAGAAAGTAACTGCCTCCATCTAGTTGTTTTCCTTAATTAAAAACTAATGTACGTAACAAGAAAGAAGATAGGCTTCAGCGTTATCGCATCTGTTGCTACAAGAGAAATATACTGTGTGGATGCAATGTATCCAAGACAAATTCAACAAAATAGAAAGTGTCTCTTCACTCAGTAACTTTATTTTCAAAACAGAAGAGCTGTTTTATATATATTTATTTTTACTAATTTTAAAGTTATAAAATAAAAACTGAATTGTATTAATGCTTTAGAAATTGAAAACAAAGAAAAGAATCTTTAAAAATATTTTTAAAATTCTTAAGTGTAAAATGTAAGGCAATGTTTTCATTTCTAAAATTATATATGTGGGATTCTGTATATAAAAAAGGAACAGTAAGTCTTTACCTTAACCAGTTTTTCCTGAAGGTGGCAAGAGACTGTCTCTGCCCCTTAAGATAAATACTGGGCACAAGGCCCTGACAGGTTGGAGGGAGATCAGAGGAAAAAGGGCAAGGGCTCACATTAATATATTATTCTCATTTAATCTATTTTTACACACAGAACATTCTGTGTCCTGGATTTAATGCTTCATTTTATTTTATTTTTTCAAAGTTCCTCAGCCCTTTAGCTGAGGTCCTATCATCAAAGCTGTTGAATCACACAACTACATCAAACCAATAAAACAAATTAAATATGATGCATATTTTCCCAAAGAAGTAAAAAGTAATTCTCAAACTCAGGAAATCATATATCAAAAGTAGAAAGTTTGAATGTAAGAAATTATGGAAGCACAGCGATGTTGCCTAGAGACCTCTTCCCTCAAATCTTCAAAAACCATGCCTTCTGGTATCACTACATCCTCAATGCTACCCTCCTGAGTGGCCTTACCGGACCATCACCCTTTCTAAAGGGGCATCCCTCCCTACAGTCACTCTCTGCCCTATCACCCTATTTTCTTTTCTTCACAGCACATTCACTTTATTTTTTTTATTTTTATTTAATTTTTTTATTTCAGCATATTATGGGAGTACAAAAGTTTAGGTTACGTATATTGCCCTTGCCCTCCTCTCCCCCCAAATCAGAGCTTCAAGAGTGTCTATCCCCTAGGCGGCGCACATCACACTTTCTTAAAATGTATTTGTCTACTATCTTTCTGTTCAACAGTTCTCAACATCCCCCCGCCCCAGCCAGGGACTTTCTGTTGTTAACAGTGTATCCCTGACATCTACAAAAGAGCTAGGATAAATATATTCAATATTTAATGAATTCTAATTTTTATTCTAATTTGCATATGATAAAACAGAAAGCCTGAGGTTATAGTTAATTGTTTCCTTAACTTTTCATGTAACTCCTTGCTAACCCATACCTAATGTGCCTTAAGTGTGTTTGTGTGTGTGTGTCTATGTGTGTGCACGTGCACGTGCGTGTGCATGTGTGCATACATAGACAAGTCTCATATGGCTATCAAAGAATGCTGGAAGTCACAAATGTATTGGTGATAAAAGACACAATGAACTGTCCCCACTCTTACTAGGTCCCTTGTGTGACAAAAGTACTTATTTGCAGGACAGGTTTAAGAGCTCAATCTTTGGCCAGGGAAGAGGTTTGTTTTCAAAGGGGACATAGTCATGGGTAGAAGAAAGTGATCTAAGAAACAGTACAAGTCTCTAAAAGTCTCTAAGGTCTAAGTTCTTTTTAGTATTTCTTTTAAAGTTTTGTTTTAAAAACTTGTAATGTAGAAAAGGTTGATTTCATTGAAATATCTAGTTTCTAACTTAATAGTCATAATAAATAATATTTGTTACTCTTGCAAAAAGTAGCATATAAACATCAAATTGTTTTATTTTCCCACATTCCAGGGGAAAATGCCTCAATTTTGATGGTTTAATCTGAGACCTACTCTCTTATTCCCAGTCCTCATGGGAACTTTGTAATAACACTCAAAAAGAAAAAAAATATAAAAACAAACAAAAAATAGAGAAAAGAGAGAGAGAGAGAGAGAAAGAAAGAAAGATCTCCTTTCTCATAACTTAATTTCCCTAATATATGGACTCAAGTCATCACCTGTTACAACTCTTCCAGTCAAGGTAAATTCAAGTTTTTATCAAGTTATTTGTAGAAGGATCAGGGTTTCTTCCTTTGTCAATAAACTACGTAAATATTGAAAAAATAAAACATACTTGAGACCCCAGAAACCATGACAGGGAGAAAAAAGCTTTAGAATTTTCAAACTTAAACAACAACAAAGTTGTTAGCAAAATGACACAACATATTGAGCAATATGGAGGAATTGTTTTAGCTTTCAAGCATTAAAGCAGTATTGACACTATGCATAAATTAAGGCTGGGATACTAATAACAGGATAGTCAAAGTTAAGATGATCAGCCTATGCAAGGCATTTTAAAAACAAATCGAGTCAAGGCAAATCAAGGTAGTTCTGATAAAAATAATTATCAATTTAATTTTTATGTTCTTCATACCTTCTTTAATCTAAATTCTTTATCATAAGCATGCATTAGTTTTATAAGAAAAATATTTTCTTTCAGGAAAAAACATAAAAGTTGAAATTTTGCTGTAGCAAGTTACAAAAGAAAAGAGCAGAGAATAAACAGAATACTATGTTTACTTCATATATGCACTGCCAAAGTATACTTGTTCAATTTGCTTTTTGAAACTCAAAATATGGAAAAAATCCAGAACCATAGAAAACTATATTTTATATATCTTAGATACTATTCTTTTCTTCCACAAAAGACTTCTGAAATTGCGTTTTCCTTTTTCCTCAAAAAAAAAAAAAGAAACATAAATATTGGCTGTTAATAAGCCAATTTCCATCTAACAAGAACAATAAAAGCCATCACTACGATGACTTAAGATCTATTATGAATTTCATGCTTAGTTTAATAATATAGTGGTCTCAACCTTGGCAGTCTGAGAGATAGTGCTGTGCCTCAAGCCCATAGGAGAAAAATAAAGTGGCATCATAGTGGGACCTATTTAGAGCCTACAGCCTTTCGTATCTATGCTAAAGCCCATAAAAACTCTGGATACATCCCTGGGAATGGGTCAAACATGAAAATGTAACCATCATGTATGTTGAAATAAAGAGTCTGAGAACTGATTGTTTAAATATTCAATTCTTGGCAAAACAAAAGGTCATTGTGCCACAGAGAGAACCTCAATACTCTCCAAGTACCTTCCTTGCACTATGCATCTGTGCATTGCTGCTTCAGTATCCTCCTTTTTGCTAGCTTGATTTCTGAGGTTTTTTTCTCATGCCATTTCAACATATAAATACTACTTTCCAAACTGACATTACAGAATTAAAGTCATGTATGTTTGAAAAATTAACTTTGTAACACCAGGGAAAATATCCCTACTTATGGAGAAATATTACCCATGGTTCCTTTGGTATCTTCTGGGGGAACAAACTGCACAGAAGCTCAAGTTTAATCTACAAGATTGACAGATTAATATTTCTTAATCTCACTATAAAAAGGTACTTTAAAAACCATTCTGAATTCAATAGTCAGGTCAGTTTTATTAGTACATTTCTATAATTAAGGCTATCTCCATAAAGAATGGCTAAACTTAACAACAGAAACATTCACTTTGTTCAATTGGCTGTAAAATCAATAAACATCAGTGTGTTTACTGGGGCCTTAAAAAACCACTTCCAAAGTTTACATGTTCAAGGAAAATCATTTTCTACTCTAGTAGATTATTCAAAAATAAAGCAATATTTCTTTTCTCATGTAAGTTTTGATATTGTATTATAAAGCAGAAACTGCACTGCACGTAGGTAGTGCAGTCTCATAGCCAGAATATTTAAATTAAAATGTAAAAACATTACATTACTACTGACTCACACTTAATTTATCTGTACCATACAGGCATTGCTTTATTTTGCTGGTCTCAGAGAGCCCATTTCAAGCATTAAGGTATTCATACCCTAAATAGACATTAACACATTGACTGCCATATGAGGAAAAAAAATTTTCCCTGGGGCCATGGTATTTTATTAGGAAAATAGAATCAAAACTTTAAAAACAAAACGATCCTTTCTAATATAAGGAAAAGATTATTATTTTTTATTGTTTCCTATTACATGAGTTATATGCAACTTGAGAAATAATTCATGCAGCTCCCAAGATAGAGACGTGTGAGTTACACATGCTTCACAAGGCCCTGGGCTAAAAACTAGCATGAGTTAAATAAAGCTCACACAGCAGTTAATGTGTTAGTGGTTTTTATTTCTATTTTTGGAGCACACACACACACAAAAAACTAATGCTTGGTTTTCATTTGTATCTGCTTGTGAAAGAAGTATATCATAGCACAACTATCACAATGCAGGGAAGGGTAAGGTCTTTTTTGGTCCTCACCAAAAAAGAGAAGCAAGAAAGTTAATTTAGAGAGGAGAGTAGGTGCTACACTAGATTTGGGACAGTAGCAGCTCTGATCTTGGTACATTCATCTCTGTTACAGGACCACTACAGCCTGACAGTTAAAAGTAATTCACACCTAATGGGTAAAATGCACACTATCTGGGTGAAGGGCATATTTATAACTTTGACTCAAACTGCACAAAAGCAAATTATGTAACTAAAACAAGTGTATCCCCGTAATATTCTGAAATTTTAAAAAAAGTATTCATTATGAAAACATCAGGGATGGTGGAAACACTCCAGTTAGAAGTCTGGCTCTCAAGTTGTTGAATATTTGGGACCACTCTACTATATCTAAGAGTCTGAATTTAAAGCCAGGCACAGTGGCATGCCCCCTGTAGTCCCAACTACTCAGAAGACTGAGGCAGGAGAATTGCTTGAGCCTAGAAGTTGGAGACTGGCATGTGCTATGATCATCCTATGAACAGCCATGGCAATCCAGCCTGGGCAACATAGCGAGACCCTCATCTCTAAAAATAAAAAATAAAAAAAGTTCAATTAAAAAAGAATCTGAATTTATATATTCACAACTTAACACAGTTTAGAAATTATTTTATTTTAATTAACAATGGCTAATATAGTGCTTATCATGTGCCTGGTATTGTTTAAGAGCTTTCCTTAATCTTTATAACCACTCTATGAGATAGGTACTATTATTCCCTTTTTATCAAGAAGAAATCGGAAAACAGAGAAGTTAACCAGTAGGATTCAAACTCAGAAAGTCTGGCTCTAGGGTATGTGGTCTTTACCATTACTCCATGCTATACACTATGCAGCCTCTCATGATACAGTAAGTTAAAACATAAAGTTACTATCAAAGTTGTTCATTCAATAAATGTGTACTATTCAAAACAGATTATTTTAGAGTTAATTCCCTCTTTAAATGCACCTGAAGAGTAGGGGTCTATGCATATAACACCACGATGAACAACTATGGGATCAAGAAAGAGTATTTTTAAATTCTAATAGTGTCAAAAGAGATTTACTTAAGAAAAATAGCTACACAGAGTCAAATTTTTCTTTTAGAAACTCCAGATGGAAAGCAAAAAGTTTTAAATATATGGCTGTTTACAAATACATGTGCATCTGTATGGTAAAATCTAATATGCATGAAATAATTGAAGGATACTAGTCTAAGTGTATATTATAAAATATATGTTTACGACTTTCAAGTGTTGCACATAGTACGCTAATTCAAGATTGCAGGAGTCATTGCAAAAAAATGGTTGAAACTAGTTTGCTTTCTTGAGTAGGTATAAGAAGGTAATATAGCTTCCTGCTCATGCTATTAATCTGTTTAGCAAACTATTCTCATACAGATTACAAAGTAAAGACATTCAGATAGTTATGAATTCTACACTGGCGAGATTAAAATCAGAGAAGTTTCACTACATATAGACACACATTGCTTAATGACAGGGACACATTCTGAGAAATGTGTCGTTAGGCAATTTCATCACTGTGCAAACATAATAGAGTGTACTTATGCAAACCTTGATGGTATAGCCTACTACACACCTAGGCTATATGATATAGCCTATAATTCCGAGGCTACAAACCTCTACAGCATATTACAGTACTGAATACTGTAGACAACTATAACACAATGGTATTTGTGTATCTAAACATAAAAAATGTATAGAAAAATACAGTAGTATAATCTTCTGGGACCACTGTCATCTATGTTGTTGACCAAAACATGTGTTGCATGACTATAAAAGTACATTTTTTGTTAAAACTTTTATTCTACTTTATTATATTAGGCAAGTGCAAACCTCCTGCCTAATTTAGGGGGAAGGCAGACATGAATCATGAAGAGATAGAGAAATACGGAGGAGAAATGGTTAAAAGTTATATTAATTTAGTCCCAACAGAGATCTTTTTTACAAATTATTTCTCTAGTGCATGAAAAAAATCAGTTTCTGTTCTGCACTATTTAATTTCTTCCCATGGTAATATATAATTCAATTCAAAAACATTTAATTTATTAAGCATCTATTATGTGCCTACCAAAGTCCTAAGTAGTTAACTGTGTATGAGTAAAATACAGAATTTGATAATAATAAAAAATTATAGAGTACCCATTTTGCAGAAGGCTATGTGCTAGGAACTATAGGAAAGAGACAGAGGACTGTTATAGAGCAAATATATGAACAGACATAAATTATTAGGTTATTTAATTACAAAATTAAATTTTAATACCAGACCTGGTTTGTACAAACTAAATGAATAGCCCATAATATATAAATTAATGTTTCAGTAATCATCAAAACATTCATTCTAACTAGCAAGACTGTGAAGTCATGTAACATTTATGTAATAATACTTTATATTCTACATTAGTGTTGGACAATATTCAATGTACTTTCCCTTACATCATACATTTAAGCCTCAAGGTAGCCCAGAGCAGAGGTAAGATTATATTACCTGTTCCCTAATACAGGTAAAACAATTGAGGCTCTGAGAATTTAAATGGCATGTTCAAGTCCATGAAAATAATAACAAGACAGAGCTAGAATCAGAACACAATTCTGATACTTCTGTAACACATGGAAAATCTTATAGTTCATGAAATATGACAAGGAATTTTATTAAAAGACTCAGTTTTTGAGCATTCCCTTCCAAAGTAGAAGGTAAGCTGATGAAGAATTTGAAATGAATAGCTTTGCTAAAATTGTGTATAATCACATTGATTGGACTGTATTAATCTGAAATAAAAACAAACTGAAATACGGGAATAGTAGAGAACACATGGAAACCCAGCAAATAAAGCCTTAGATCTTTGTGTCTGGCTGATTTTCTTTTTTTGTTTTTGTTTGCTGTGTTTTATTTATTTCTTGAATGACAATCTTCAATTTAGCTTGAAAATAAACACACTTCAAATATTATTTCTATTACACCTGTATAATAGTATATTGGTTCTAAAGAGATGGGTCAAGAATCGTTCTGAATGATCCTCAAAAACTGAGTCTGTGTAATAATATAGTATTCCCTTTCTGTTTAATCAAACTAAAATTTCAGCTCTAAACACTGGACTTAATTCAAGTATCTCCCTTGCCATATAAGGAGCCAACCACCTTTCATTCTAATACAAATTATTAAAACTATTTTAAGATCTGTAGTAGTATACACATGTAACATGGGGAGAAAATTAGATTGGGTGAGTTTTTGTACCTACCTATGAGGATAATCCAGTATCTGAATTAGTTAGCACTGAAGGGGGCTATTATTAAAACAGAAATTCAAACTGTATAATTTGTATATCCAATGTAATTCTATTAATAATATACTCATGAGAGTCACAATAAATCTTCCATACCATACATTTAAATATAAGTTTCAATAAGAGATTATTCCCAAATTAAAAGTCTTTTTCTGTCAAAACCTGAGGAATAATGCAGGCAAGGACACAAAAGCATTCCATTGCTTTATTAATGACAATGCTCACTGCTCTGTGAATAACCTGGAAAAAATGAAGATTATTGAGTTACTTTACCAATCTATACATCCATCACCAGAGAACAGGTTTCATTATGATGGATTATCTTACCACCCTGCTGTTTATCCTAGGCAATACTCTCTCCTCAAGGGAAAAACAAACAAATGATCATATAAACATAATCATACTTACCCTTTATTACTTATGTATCATCTGTATGCCAATATAAACTACTAACTATAGAGAAAATTGTCTTTAAAATCATATATGAATGATTCAGACAATGAGGCATGTTGCTGTGCTTATTTTATCTTCCAGAATCCTATAGTTTATAAAAAAAATTCTATTCAAATAGCAGTCCTCAAACTTTTGGGACACAAGCTTTTTGTTAATCTTTTCCACACTGCTCTTCTAATTTAATAAGGACAATTCTCAATGGAGATAGTACATCTTGGTGGTTCCTAATCTGTTTTATGGGGGAGGCAAGGAATCATAGACTCCTTTGAGACACTGATAGAGAAACTATGGGCCTCCTTCCTAGAAAAATGTAGCTATGCACATTAGACACACAACATTTGGCATGTAATTTCAGGGTATTCACCCCTTAAATTTCTGAAATACAAGTGATTGATTCTAGACATTGGACAACAGGTTAAAAATCCCTGAATTTGAAGAACTCCTCTTACTCTATCCAGCCTTCTGTTACTGTCGATTTTAAGCTAAGATATATGTTTTTTAAGTGATGGCTATTAAGTTTGTTTATTCTATAACTGAAGATGGCACCTACTCAGGAGGCTGAGGCAGGAAGGCTACTTGAGCCCAGGATTGAAGATGGCCAAATAAAAAAAAAAAAAAGAAGAAGAAGAGTATATTTACAGCCATGTGCTGTATAACAATATTTTGTTCAACAATGGGCCACATATATAAGGGTGGTCCTATAAGATTATAATACCGTATTTTTACTGTATCTTTTCTATGCTTAGACACACAAATACTTACCATTATGTTACAACTGCTAACAGTATTCAGTGCAGTCACAAGTTTTCAGCCTAGGAGCAATAGGCTATACCATATAACCTAGGTGGGCAGTAGGATATATCATCTATGTTTGTGTTAAGTATACTCTATGATGTTTGTGCAATGACAAAATCACCTAATGACACATTTCTCAGAACATATCTCTGTCATTAAGCCACATATGACTGTACACATTTTAAAATTCTGTGGACTGAAAACAAGTAGAAGAAGATATACCAAAATGTTGAGTGTGTTATTAACAGGTGATAGGATTCAAGTTAATTCTTATAATAAATAATACTTGTGTTCTTGTTTTCTAATATTTATGCATATGAAATTATATTTTTTCCAGAATAAAGACATAATTTTAATGTTAAAATGACACTCTAACAATAGGAAAATAGTTAAATAAATTATGATACATACATCCACATACTAGACTATTTGGCCACTAATTTTTTTTAAGTATATATATCTACACATTTATACATATATGTCTGTACAAGCATGGAAAAGGTAGGAATACATACAACTAATTTAACCATGATTAACACTAGGGGTGGAATTTGAGGTTGGGGAATGAGGCTTATCTTTCTTTATAAAATTGAGGGAGGGTGTATATGTATGCTTTTATGTTTCTAATATTTTCATTCTTTTTCTAACTATTAAGATATGTTACACAAAAATTTGCTTTTTAATGGTTATTTAGTATCTCTTATATGCTGGATATTTTGCTAAAAGATCTTCATGAACTAATCCATTTATTGAAATGCCAAGCTATTTTAAACTGTTCTGTTCCTTAAATAAATTTTACATTGCTCCAAATTATAGAACCAAAAATTGAGTAATAACATTCTAAGAAAGGACTGTAAGAAAATTTTATCCTCCCTGCCTTTCGACATATAACTAGTCTGGGAGCACTTGTTAAAGAGAAAAATCACACATGTTCATTATATTATTGTGTAGACTACAACAATTCAATATATACAGACTATACCAATATTTCTCAAACAGGGATGGTTTTGCCTGTATAGGAACTTTGGCAATGTTTAAAGATATTTTTGTCTGTCACAAATAGTGGCATCTAGTGGGTAGAAGTCAGAAATGCTGTTAACATTCCCTGGGGAGAGTTGGAACCCATTCTATTAAGTGAAGTATCCCAAGAATGGAAAAATAAGCACCACATGTACTCACCAGAAAATTGGTTTCCCTGATCAACACCTGGGTGCACATTTGGGAATGATACCAATCGGGTGTCGGACAGAGGTGGGGGGAGGGGGATGGGTCTATATCTACATGATGAGAGCGAAGCGAACTGTCAGGGAAATGGACATGCTTGAAGATCTGACTAGGGGTGTTGGGGGTGGGGGAGGGGACGAGTGTTTACCTACATGATGAGTGCGATGTGCACTGTCGGGGGAATGGACACCCTTGAGGCTCAGACTTGGGGGGTTGGGAGGGGCATGGGCAATATACTTAACCAGAACTGTTGTACCCCCATAATAAGCTATAATAAATTAAAAAAAAAAATTCCACAATGCACAGGACAGACCTGCCCCAACATAGAAATGAATTATCCTGCCCAAAATGTCAATAGTGCTGAGATTGAGAAACTCTAGCCTAAACCAAGAGCCTCTGGAATAATTATGTATCTCACATACATGCACCATGTTAAATGACAGGTAGAGTCAGACCACTGCTGGTTCCTGCCTCAGAGTGGAACCCAATCTTCTTGCTCTTTTCTGAAAATGGATGGGTTAACAGCAGCCTGCAATTCCTATAACTTCATCAAAGTGTAGTCGGCCTACTTTGATCAGATTAGTTTCATGTCACGCCTAGTTAGGCTCCTTTTGATTATTTCTGAGTATTGATAGCATTCATACCCCGATTGTACATTTTGGAACCTGATAAAATACATTTTCTAATTCTCTAATTGGTCCATCAATGTACATTTTCTTTCTTCAACTAGATTACATGTTTGACACTAACATCAATGTCTATGTCATATTCTTTTTTCACATACTGTACATCCACTACACCCAGAAGAGTATTAGGCAGAGAATAGATGCTTTAAAAAATAGCTGTTGAATTAAATGGGAAGAAATTAAAAAAAATCAAATTTACAACAAATGATATAGATGCTTCTTCACAAGTGTTTGCTCACTTTAACTAAACCCTTTTTTTTCTCATTAATTAGAATTGAACCCAGAGAGCAATTCCCCTGGTTGCTTCCTTTCCAGTAGTGTTCCCTAAACTGGCAGCATCAGCAACACCTGAAGCATGTTAGCAATTCAAATTTTCATGCCCTACTTCAGATCTACAAGTCAGAAACTCCAGGGATGGAGTCCAGTAATCTATGTGTTAACTACTGACACACATGAAATCCTGAGAAACACTGCTCTACCATTTCTTTCACACAATTTCCTCAGTTATACAAATCAATCTACTATTCATTCATTTACCCATCAAATACTTAGTAAATGACTAATATATCCCAAGCATTGCATTAAGGCATTCCTGTATAATTTCCTAATATTTGGGTTATAAAAATTATATTGTGTAGACAAGACTATTTAATTGCTCAAAATGGGGTCAGAAAACCTGCCACCTATTTTTGTAAATACAGATTCTGGAATGCAGCCATGCCCATTCCTTTACATATTGTCTATGCCTACAAATATTAGGTCATTAAATATGGAATGTCCAATTTCAGATCAAAAGTTAGTTTATTATATCTCAAACAAGTAGTACAATTCATCAAAGTATGTGCCTAAACTATCGATAAAGTTTTGCCATCCTAAGGGTAGCTGTTTGTGCCAACAGCAAAGAAGCGTGGAGAATGAGTGGCAATGAAATCACCAAAGGCGTTTTCCACAGCTTGGTGAGAATTGAATATTATTCCTTGCAAGAAGTGGTTCACAGCCTGAAAGAAGAGATGGTCAGTTGGTGCAAGGTCTGGTGAATACAGTGGATGACAGAGAGTTTCCCAGTCCAGCTTCTATAGTTTGAGCAGCATTGTTTTTTGCAACAAGTGGTCTTGCAAGAGGACTGAACTGTCTCTATTGAACAATCTTGGCTGCTTAATTGCAAGCATCAGCATCATTTCATCTGATTAGTTGCAGAAGATATCCACTATAATAGAATGACCAGGTTTCATGAAGTTGTAGTGGAAAATACCAGCGCTGGACCACCAAACAAACACCATTAGCTTTTTCTAATGAATATTCGGTTTTGGACTATGTTTAGGCACTTCATCTTTATCCAACCACTGTGATGAACGTTTCTGATTGTCAAAAAGAATCCATTTTTTATCACACGTAACAATACGGTGTAGAAATGGTTTGCCTGTATGTAGTGACAACAAAGAAAGGCAAGCTTCCAATTTCTCTTCTGATGCTTGCTTAATTCATGTGGTACCCACCTATGCAGCTTCTTTACCTTGCCAATTTGTTTCAAATGGTCCAATATTATTGGAATAGTAATGTCAAACCCTGCTGCTAATTCACATGTAGGTTGAGATGGATTCGCTTCCACTACAGCTTTCAGCTCATCATTACCCACCTTGGTATCTGGTCGTTCACGTGGCTCATTTTCAACATTAAAATCACCAGAACGGAACTTCTCAAACCATCAACATATTGTGCATTTATTAGCCACATCCTTCCCAAACACGTCGGTGATATTTCAAGCAGGCTGCACAGCATTGGATCCATGATAGAACTAATATTCGACAATAACACAAAGTTTTTTTTTTTTTGATTTATACATGGTTTCACAAAAATTGCTCTAAAAAATTTTGAGAGATAATCCCATGCCAAAAACCATGCATTTGAAAGAATGAGGAGGTACCTTCACGATGAAAATAAAACAAGAAGTGTCAATGCGAAAATGTCAAAGATAGCAACTGTAAAACTTAGTATTTAAGGGAACTGGACATTTCATACTTAAAAATCTGACCCTTTACGGAAGAACGCTTAACAAAATAGGCATAGACGGGGCCTATCTAAAAATGATACAAGCCATATATGACAAACCCACAGCCAACATCATACTGAATGGGGAAAAACTGAAAGCATTCCCACTTAGAACTGGAACCAGACAATGCTGCCCACTGGCCCCATTACTTTTCAACATAGTACTGGAAGTCCTTGTGAGAGCTATCAGGCAAGAGAGCAGAATCAGGGGTGTCCAACCAGGGACAGAAGAGATCAAACTCTCACTCTTTGCTGATGATATGATATTATACCTAGAAAACCCCAATGATTCAACCAAGAGACTCCTGGAATTGATCAATGAATTCAGTGAAGTCTCAGGATATAAAATCAATACACACAAATCAAAGGCATTCATATACGCCAATAACAGTCAAACGGAGAACCAAATTAAGGACTCAATACCCTTCACAATAGCAACAAAGAAAATAAAATACCTAGGAATATATTTAACTAAGGAGGTAAAGGACCTCTACACGGAGAACTATGAAACACTGAGGAAGGAAATCACAGAGCATGTAAACAGGTGGAAAACCATACCATGCTCGTGGATTGGAAGAAGCAACATTGTTAAAATGTCTATACTACCCAAAGTGATCTACAGATTCAATGCAATCCCTATTAAATTACCAACATCATTTTTCACAGATATAGGAAAAATAATTTTACGCTTTGTATGGAACCAGAGAAGACCCCACTTAGCAAAAGCAATTTTAAGCAATAAGAACAAAATGGGAGGTA
>JAQIFY010000953.1:0-14593 GCA_028533085.1 Varecia variegata
CATAATGTTCTACAGTTCCATCCATGTTGTTGCAAATGGTAGGATTCCATTCTTTTTTGTGGCTATATAATATTCCACCATGTGTATATAACCCAATTCTTTATCTGTTCATCCATGGATGGACACTAAGGTTTATTCCAAATCTTGGCTATTGTGAATAGTGCTGCAATAAATATGGGAGTGCAGACATCTCTTCAATATACCGAATTCCCCTCCTCTGGATATATACCCAACAGTGGGATTGCTGGATCATATGGTAGTTCTATTTTCATTTTTCGGGGGAACCTCCATACTGTTCTCCATAGTGGTTGTACTAATTTACACTCACCCAAACAGTGTATGGTCCACATCTGTGCCAGCATTCATTATTGCCTGTTTTTTTTTTTTTTTTTTTTGCTAAAAGCCATTTAAACTGGAGCGAGATGATATCTAATCATAGTTCTGATTTGTATTCCTCTGTTGACTAATGATGTTGAGCATTTTTTCCATATGCCTTTTGACCATTTGTATGTCTTCTTTTGAGAAATATCTATTCAGATGCTTTGCTCATTTTTTAATTGGATTATTTAATTTTCTCCTATTGAGTTATTAGAGCTCCTTGTATATTCTAGTTATTAGTCCCTTTGTCAGATGGGTAGTTTGCAGATATTTTCTCCCATTCTGTGGGTTGTCTCTTCACCTTGTTGATTGTTTCCTTTGCTGTGCAGAAGCTTTTTAGCTTGTTGTGATCCCATTTATCCGATTTTGCTTTGGTTGCTTGTGCTTTGGGGGTAATACTCAAGGAGTCCTTGCTCAGACTTCCTGAAGCAT
The DNA here is from genome assembly GCA_028533085.1 of Varecia variegata. Lineage (NCBI taxonomy): Eukaryota > Metazoa > Chordata > Mammalia > Primates > Lemuridae > Varecia > Varecia variegata. The sequence goes on from JAQIFY010000953.1 coordinate 811, forward strand.
TCCCCAATGTTTTATTTTAGTAGTTTCATAGATTCAGGTCTTAGATTTAAGTCTTTAATCTATTTTGATTTGATTTTTGTGTATGGTGAGAGATAAGGGTCTAGTTTCATTCTTCTGCATTTGCATATCCAGTTTTCCCAGCACCATTTATTGAAGAAACTATCCTTCCCCACTGTATGTTCCTGACAACTTTGTCAAAGATAAGTTCACTATAAATGTGTGGATTTATTTCTGAGTTCTCTATTCTGTTCCATTGGTCTATGTGTCTGTTTTTATGCCAGTACTGTGCTGTTTTGGTTACTACAGCTTTGTAGTATAATTTGAAATCAAGTAATGTAATTCCTCCAGTTTTGTTCTTTGTGCTCAGGATGGCTTTGGCTATTCTGGGTCTTCTGTGATTACATATAAATTTTAGGATTATTTTTTCTATTTCTGTGAAGAATGTCATTGGTATTTTGATGGGGATTGCATTGAATCTGTAGATTGCTTTGGGTAGTATGGATATTTCAACAATATTGATTCTTCCAATCCACAAGCATGGAATATCTTTTAATTTTTTCATGTCCTCTTCACTTTTGTTCAATGTTTTATAGTTTTCATTATAGAGAGCTTTCATTTGCTATTGTAAATAGGATTAATTTCTTAGTTTCTTTTTCAGATTGTTCACTGTTGGCATGTAGAAATGCTTTTTGTATCCTGTAACTTTACTGAATTTGTCAGTTGTAACTGTGTGTGTGTGTGTGTGGGGGGGTGTCTTTGGGTTTTTCTAGATATAAGATCATATCAACGGCCGGGTGTGGTGGCTCACACCTGTAATCCTAGCACTCTGGGAGGCCAAGGTGGGTGGATCGCTCGAGGTCAGGAGTTTGAGACCAGCCTGAGCAAGAGTGAGACCCTGTCTCTACTAAAAATAGAAAGAAATTATCTGGCCAACTAAAAATATATATAGAAAAAATTAGCCAGGCATGGTGGCACATGCCTGTAGTCCCAGCTACTTGGGAGGCTGAGGCAGAAGGATTGCTTAAGCCCAGGAGTTTTAGGTTGCTGTGAGCTAGGCTGATGCCATGGCACTCACTCTAGCCTGGGCAACAGAGCGAGACTCTGTCTCAAAAACAAACAAAAAAAATTGTATCATCTGCAAATAGGGATAATTTGACTTCTCCCTTTTCAATTTGGATGCCTTTTATTTCCTTCTCTTGTCTGATTGCTTTAGCTAGAACTTCCAGTACTATGCTGAATGACAGTGGTGAAAGTGGGCATCCTTGTCTTGTTCCAGATCTTAGAGGAAAGGCTTTCAGTTTTTCCCCATTCAATATGATAGTCACTGTGGGTCTGTTATATATGGCCTTTGTCATTCTGAGGTAAGTTCCTTCTATACCTAGTTTTTTTTGAGAGTATTTATAGTGAAGGGATGTTGAATTTTATTGAGTGCTTTTTCAGCATTAATGAAATGAACATATGGTTTTTGTCTTTCTTTCTCTTGATATGATGTATCACGTTGATTGATTTGCATATGTTGAAACATCCTTGCATCCTTAGGATGAATCCCATTTGATCATGATGAATAATCATTTAAATGTGTTGTTGAACTCAGTTTGCTAGTATTTTGTTGAGGATTTTTGCATCTGTGTTCATCAGAAATATTGGCCTACAATTTTCTTTTTTTGTGTGTCTGTGTCTGGTTTTTGGTATCTGGGTGTTACAGGCTTCGTAGAATGAGTTTGGGAGTATTCCCTCCCCCTTTATTTTTTGGAATAATTTAAGTAGGAGTTTTATTAATTCTACTGTGAATGCTTGGTAGAATTCAGCAATGAAACCATCAGACATTGAGCTTTTGTTTGCTGAGAGACTTTGATTACTGCTTCTGTCTCTTTACTTGTTATAAGTGTATTTAGGTTTTGAATAATTTCTTCCTGGTTCAATCTTTGTAGGTTGTATGTGTCTAGGAATTTATCGATTTCTTCTAGATTTTCCATTTTATTGTTGTATAGTTGCTTAGTTCTAAAGATTGTTTGGATTTCTGCAGTATCAGGTTTTTAAAATTTTTTTTTTATTGATACATAATAATTGTACATATTCATGGATTACATGTTACATCTTGATACAAGCACACAACATACAATGATCAAATCAGGGTAACTGGGACAAGATTCACCTAAAACATTCATCATTGCTTTATGTTGGGAGCATTTGAAAACTTCTAGCTATTCTGAAATACAGGAAAATATCGTCAACTATAGTTTTTTAAATTTTTAAATTTTATTGCAGTATCAGTTTTATGTTTCCTTTTTCAACTCTGATTTTATTTATTTCGGTCTTATCCCTTTTCTTCTTAGTTACTCCGGCTAAAGGTGTGTGAATTTTGTTTATCTTTTCAAAAAACTGACTTTTGATTTCATTGATTGTATTTTTTTGTTTCAATTTCATTTATTTCTGCTCTAAACTTTATAATTTCTTTTCTACTAATTTTGGGTTTGGCTTGCTCTTATTTTTCTAGTTCTTTGAGATGCATCATTAGGTTGTATATTTGACACTTCTTCTTTTTTGATGTATGCATTTATTGCTATAAACTTTCTTCTTACTAATGCTTTTGCCGTATTCCATAGGTTTTGATATGTTTTGTTTTCATTTTCATTTCTTTTGAGAAATTTTTAAATTTCTTTTTTAATCTCTTCATTGACCCACTGGTCATTCAGGAGCATATTATTTAGTTTCCATGTGTTTGTATAGTTTCCAACGTTTTTATTGATTTCTAGTTTTATTCCATTGTGGTCAGAGAAAATATTTGATATGAATTCAATTTTTTTTTTGAAATTTTAAAGACTTGTTCTATGGCCTAACATATGGCCTATCCTTGAGAATTATCTATGAGCTGAGGAGAAGAATATGTATTCTGTAGCTGTTGGATGAAATGTTCTATAAGTATCTATTAGGTCCATTTGGTTAATAGTGCAGATTAAGTCCAATGTTTCTTTGTTGATTTTCTGTCTGTATTATCTGTCCAATGCTGAAAGTAGAATGTTGAGGTCTCCAATGATTATTGTATTGGAGTGTATCTCTCTCTTTAGCTCTTTAATATTTGCTTTATATATCTGGGTGCTTCAGTGTTGGGTGCATATATATTTAGAATTGTTATTAATATATCCTCTTGCTGAATTGACCTGTTTATCATTATATAGAATTACCTTCTTTGTCACTTTTTATAGTTTTTGTCTTGAAATCTGTTTTATCTGATGGAAGTATAGCTACTTTTGCTCTTTTTTAGTTTCCATTGGCATGGAATATCTTTTTCTGTCCCTTTATTTTCAGTCTATGTGTGTCTTTATAGGTGAAGTGTGTTTCTTGCTGACAACATGGGTTGGATATATATATTTTTTTTAAATCCATTCAGCCACTCTAGGTCTTTTGATTGGAGAGTTTAGTCCATTCACATTCAATATTACTATTGATAGGTAAGGACTTACTACTGCCATGTTAGTATTTGATTTCTGGTTGTTTTCTGGTCCTCTCTTCCTTCCAGTCTTCCTTTGTTAAAAGTGATTTTCTCTGGCAGTGTGTTTTCATTTCTTACTTTTTATTTTTTGTATATCTGTTTTAGGTTTTTTGATTTAAGGTTACCATGAGGCTTGAAAATAACATTGTATAACCAATTAGTTTAAACATGTGACAACTCTGCTTACAAACAAAAAAACAAGCGAAGAAAAATCTAACACCAGTTCTACTTTTTAACTCCATCCCCTGTACTTTTGAACTTTTTGTTGTTTCATCTATATCTTTTTATAATATCTTTCAAAAAATTGTTGTAGTTATTTTTGATAGGTTTGCATTTTTATCTTCCTACTGAAGGTATAAGTGGTTTATGCACCACAATTACAGCAATAGAGTATTCTGTATTTGTGTGCTTATTGTTACCAGTTGTATAACTTCAGATGATTAATTATTTTTCATTAATGTCCTTTTCTTTCAGATTGAAGAAATCCTTTTAGCATTTCTCATAGGACAGGTTTGGTGTTGATGAAATCCCTCAGCTTTTGTTTGCTTGGGAAAGTCTCTATTTCTCCTTCATGTTTGAAGGATATTTTGCAAGATATAATATTCTAGGGTTAAGTTTTTTTTCCTTCAGCACTTTGAAAATGTCATGCTACTCTCTCCTGGTCTGTGAAGTTTCCATTGAGAAGTCTGCTGCCAGATGTGTTAATATTAGAGCTCCTTTATATGTATTTTTTTCTTTTTTCTTGCTTCCTTTATGACCTTTTCTTTATCTGTGACATTTGGGAGCTTGATTATTATGCCTTGAAGTAGTCTTGTTTGGGTTAAATCTGCTTGACCTTCTTGTACCTGAATATTGATCTTTAGGTTTGGAAAGTCTCTTTTATTATTTCTTTGAATAAACCTTCTACCTCAGTGTCTTTCTCTACCTCCTCTTTAAGGCCAACAATACTTGGATTTGCCCTTTTGAAGCTATTTTCTAGATCTTGTAGGTGGGTTTCATTCTTTTTTATTCTTTTTTCTCTTGTGACTATTTTCAAATAGCCTATCTTCGAGCTCACTGATTCTTTCTTCTGTTTAGTCAGTTCTGCTGTTGAGAGACTCTGATGCATTTCTTGGCTTGTCAATTGAATTATTAAGCTCCATAATTTCTGCATTTTTAAAATTATTTCAATCTCGTTGTTAAATTTTTCTGATAGGCTTCTGAATTCCTTCTTTGCATTGTCTTTAAGTTCATTAAGCTTCCTCAGGACAGCTATTTTGTTTCTTTTTAAAATTTTTTTTACTTTTTTAAATTTTAGAGACAAAGACAGCTATTTTGAATTCTTCGTCTGAAAGGCCACATATCTCCATTACTCCAGGATTGGTCACCAGTACCTTATTTAGTTTGTTTGGTGAGGTCATGTTTTCCCGGGTGTTTTTGATGCTTGTGGATGTTCCTTGATGTCTGGGCATTGAAGAGTTAGGTATTTATTTTAATCTTTGTAGTCTGGTCTTGTTTGTTCCTATCCTTGAGAAGGTTTTCCAGGTATTCAAAGGGAATTGAGTGTTGTGATCTAAGTCTTTGGTCACTATAGCTGCATCAGCACTGGGAGTGTCTCAAGCCCAGGAATGACTTTTACAGACTCCTGTTGGTACTGCCTTGATGGATAAGATACAGGATAATTGCCTGGATTACTAGGCAAAGTCTCTCACTCTTTTCCTTCTCTCTCTGTACTGGGCTGCTGGAGTTGGGGAGGGAGTGACATGGGCCACCAGTTCCAGGTCATACCTGAAGCCAGCCCAGTCTCACCCAAAGCCCGTGGTAACTGTTGCCTGGCTACCTCTGATATTTATTCAAAGCACAAGGGCTCTTTAGTCAGCAGGTGGTCAATCCTGCCAGCACTGGGTCCTTTTCTTCAGGGCAGCATGTTTTCTTCTGGCCCAGGGTGGGTCCAGAAATGTCTTCCAGGAACTAACTGAATTCAGGTGCTTCATGAGTCTGCTTGGTACTTTATTTTACTGTGGCTGAGCTGGTATCCAAGTTGCAAAATAAAGTCCTCTGAACTTTTTCCTTTCCTTTCCCTTAGTGAAAGAAGACTCTCTGAGTCACAATGCCTGTAGTTGGAGGGAGGGTTATACAGGTACTGGCTTGGCCACCACTGCTGGTGTCTCGCTGAGTCACACGTACCCCAAGTTCACTGGCTCTGAGCCAGCATACCCACAGGAATGGCCCATTCATTCATTCTGTAAATATTTACTGAGTGCTTACTATGTGCCAGGACATGTGACATGTGCTAGGATGGCATGATAAACCAGGTAAATTTCATTCTTGTAGTTACAGAATTTAGTTTGGTGTGGTTGTGTTTAACCTGTGCTTTGCTGAAGGCTTCAGGGCCTCAGGGGCAACTTGTAGAGGTAAGTGAGGTGGGAGGAGATGGGCCAGAAGTTCTCCCATTTTTTTTTTTTTTTTTTTTGAGACAAGGTCTCACTCTGTTGCCCAGGCTGCAGTGCAGTGGCATGATCATTGCTCACTGAAAGCTCAGACTCCTGGGCTCGAGGGATCCTCTTGCCTCAGTCTCCTGAGTAGCTGAGACTGCAGGTGCACCACCAACCTAATTTGTTTTTTATTTTTTGTACAGATGTTGCTCAGGCTGGTCTTGAACTCCTGGCCTCAAGTGATCCTCCTGCCTTGGCCTCCCAAAGTGCTAGGATTACAGGTGTGAGTCACTGTGCCTGCCCTCTTGTCCCATCTTTTCTTCAAACTTCAATCAGTTGCCCTTTCTCTGTTTTACCCATTGAGCTGCCTTAGAATATTTCAGCTTCATAAAAGATCCTGATGCTAAATGAGTTTAAAATTCACCATCTAGTTAGTTTAACCACTCCCAAGAAGTCCTTCCTTCCCTAGTCTCTCCCATTTTTCACTTATTTGCTCAATGAACATTAGACATCAGGGATTATGCTGACTGTTACAATGGATTATAAAATGTAGTCATTGCATTCATGAAGTTTTACAATCTAGCAGTATTTTATAGTGGTTTCCACTACCATATGGTTAGAACTATTGGGATGACCCCTGCCAGGTTACAACTATTCTGTGAAGCCCCTTCCAAAATTCCTGTGCCACTGCATTGAGGAGCACGCTCCTTGGCCAGTGGAGAGACTTCTGGACCAGCAGTTGCTGTGCACACCAGAGAGTCACAGACTCCTTCCTGCCTCGCCTATCAGTGGCATTTAACCTTTGCCATATTGCGGTGCTTACTCACACACAAAGCATGCCAGGGATTTATTGAGATTTTGGCCATCAAGGTGAAGAAGAACTGAAATCACTTTCCAAGTATGAGCGATTCTTTTTGTTTTAATCCTATCTCCACCCCTTTCCCGCGGTCGGTTGCGGCAGGTCATTGAGTCATGACAGCCAGGCTGAGGATGGCGGCCACTCCTTACCTCGCTGTGTGCTTCATGTAATGCTCTTGGGAGCTAAGCAAATATTTGCAGGACGGAACGGAATGGGAACAGAGGTCCTCCTATAAGAGTCTCTGAGCTGTTTGTAGAGGTGCCAGAGTCCAGGTAATTGGTGATTAACCTTCACATAATGCTTGATTGGGGGTAGAGATAGGGTTTCCTTAACTTTAGGCAGGGCTGACTTCATTGGTAGAATGAATGGGTTATGTCAATAATTTGATTTGAAGGGACTTTTCTGGAAAACATCTCTCCTCAAATAGTCTTCTGGCTTTTAGCATCAGCAATTCATTTTTTTCCCTAATGGTGAAAGTGGTTTGTCTGTAAACATACCTATTAAAATAGGGATCCCTCAGTCCTCATGCCTTCCTAGGTGTAACTTATGATGTCATCATATATTTGAATCTTATGAGTATTATTGAATTCCTCGGACTGATTTCTGTCAGTTACAGGGACTTGAGTACTAGTACTGACTGAGAGAAATGCTGAAAACTGGGTTTTGGGCCCAAAGCTCTCTGCTAAGACTCTAGGATGCCATAAAAAGCAGCCTCGTTTTGTCAGGAAGCTGACAAGTGAGTAGGATTAGAGGTTATCAAAAAATAAAAATAAAAAATAAAAAAACTATTTCCTCCGCAATTTTATCCCTGGTAGTCCTAACATTAACTGCAAGAGACTGGCCATTGAGGTTGAAAGCTACTTTCATTGGTAAAAGATGACAAAGTCTTTTATATATCTGTATTTATATAAGACATAATCTTTTAATAACAATTTTTAGGTATAGCACTGAACCACATATAAATTGAAGGAAAAATATAATGAATGCAGGGCAGAGAGGATCCATGAGAATTCTCCACATTTACTACTAAATTTTTATTATAGGATAACAGAGGAATTTCTACTAAAACCAAAAATTGCTTCTTTATCCATGTATGATGTCTGTAGGACATACATGCCATACTTTAGTATCTTTTAGTTAATCACAGACAAAAAGAAATATTTTAAAATTTGAAATGAAATACATGGAAGTCTGTGTTGAATTTGAAATTTTTAAGAATTGTAGAATTTTAAAACTAAACCTCCATTATTTTCATTTTTAATATTTCAGAAGTCTTAAAATATATAGGAATCTTTGGTATGCCCTAAAATTACTTAGTTAATATTATGAAACTTAATTTGGCATCCTTATCTAATTACTGGGATCTGAAGAATGGTTGTTTTGTAACACCATTGTAACACAATGGTGGTTGTAACACTGAAGACATTTTTTTTCAAGACTAGACACATAATTGACTTATTAAGTAATTACTGTTTACAATTGTGTTATCTTCCCCTATTTGGAGACCTCAGTAGGCCACATGTGTTGAGTATACTAGGTAAGAATAGATTAGCTATTACCTTTTTCACTGAAAGTTGCAGAGCCTGTACATTTATGTGGAAATGGAATGTGATGGGATAGAGAGATAACTATGATGCATGGCTTATAAAATATAAGGGGGTCAGTTACTTTCATCACCATCTTAGATTTGATTCTTGGAAGTTTGGTGTCAAAAGCTAAATTCCATATATTTGTGTGAACATTTATTTATATCTCTTTCACAGTCTCTGAACAGAATGTTTTTGATAAATATGTAAAACCAGCAACCTCCAATTACTCTCTGTTATCTATGCGGTGCTGATTATTTAGCCTTCTATTCAAAGCCCCTTAATTTGGCCTCTACTCTCTTTTACAGTATTACATCCTAGTAAACTGCAACCCACACCTTCTACTCTAGTTAGATTGGTCCAGCAAACATGGCATATGTTTATTTCCTTTATTACTCCATTCCAACAGACTATAGTACCCTCCCATTCATCTTTGCCCACTTGTATCCGAATTATCTGTCAAGTAGTCCATCCATCAGGCTTGAAGTTTCCTTTGACTTCTCTGATCTGTAGTACCTGTACTCCATTTCCAAGTTCTTATCATCTTGTATGTGTTACTCGCTTGGCATCTAATTGCAATAGATATTTCCTGAGTGCTTACTAAATCCAAGCATTGTGTTAGTATCATTTTCTTTTTTATTTTTTTAATTTCAGCATATTATGGGCCTACAAATGCTTAGGTTACATATATTGCCTTTGCCCCACCTGAGTCAGAGCTTCAAGCGTGTCCATCCCCCAGACGGTGCGCACCACACCCATTAAATGTGAATATATCCATCCCTTCCTCCCCACTCCAACCTACCCGACACTTGATGAATGTTATTACTATATGTGCACATAAGTGTTGATCAGTTAATACCAATTTGATGGTGAGTACATGTGGTGCTTGTTTTTCCATTCTTGTATACTGTGGAGTTCTACTCTGCCACAAAAAAACAATGGTGATCTAGCACCTCTTGTATTATCCTGGATAGAGCTAGAGCCCATTCTACTAAATGTAGTGTCATCTTCTTATTTAATCCTCAAACTTCATAGGAAAGGTACCATTCTTATTTTTACTTTGCAGATTAAGAAGCATCTCAAAGAATGTAAATGAAGGGCACCAGTTTAAACTGGTGAAACCTGGATTCAAATGCATATTCTGATTGACTAAATAATATTACCTTAAATTCAGAACTAACCTTTCACCCATTTTAATCTTTTCTCCCTCTAGGTTGTAAATTCTTTTGGAATGTTGAAATGATGCAATTTATCTTCTCCAAACTCCTTGATATTGCCTGTCTCCTGCACATGGTTTCTAACATAATGCTCTGCATTTGTTTGGATCTCAATAAATATTTGTTCACTGAAGAGAGGAAAAGATACCAATGTGCTTTTACCATGGATTTCTAACTTGTTTTCTTACTTTTTTTGGAAACTTATATTTTTCTCTGGAATAAACAATTACTCATTAAGTTACCTCGGTGATATGAGATATTCATTCTGTGAGTACCTTAGAACTGTTACCAAATTTCTTACCCTAGAAACGTTGAGACATTCTCAACTCTCTGGGACACATTAATGTAATCATAAGATAGACTTTGAAGTATAGGATAAAACTTAGGCAAAATCATATGCAGTGCAAGGTATGTTTACATTATCATAGGTCAATGAATGTTTGTTGGAAAAAAATGAATGAATGAATAAGACCTAAACCACAGAAATATATCTGTTTCAAAGATATTGAAAGTGAGGAGAACATCTGTGTATATAACAATTTTTCGTATCATTTGCTAAATAAAACCTTGATACCATACTTACATCATCCCTTTCAAACCTCTTACTATGTATCATTATTTTAGGAGCAAAATATTGTATCCATCTAAAAGTTAAGATGGATGTATCTGTGGTAGCACTGATATAATCTGTAATACCATCTGAGCATTTCATCACACATAAGACTAATAAGATTAATCTTATCTTACTTCTGCAGGGGCCACTATGGCTTCTTGTGTTCCATGGTAACTTAATAAAAAGATGTAAACAAATGTGCATTGCATTGCCTTAGCAGATAAAATATTCTTTCTTCATAGGTCTTATTTCTAAACTGATTCACCTTGGAGTGAATTATGAATTGGGTGGGTGGGGAGAACTTTTCTCCCGAATACATTTCCAAATTGAAAGACTGTCTTAGGCTACTGAGGTGTCTGTGTGTGTGAAGAACCAATGTTTAATGCTATCATGGGAAGATCATTCGTGCATAGGCAAATATGCTTAAATTTGGCTCCAGAATTAAAACATTAAACACTCCTAAAGACTCATATAGCAATTTGTATTGAAAATGCTTTCTGGTTCTTAAACTAGATAATGATACATTATTTGTGCATGTACCATTAAGTCACATGGACGATTAACTGTACTCAAATGTTGGATTAGTTCTAGGCTATATGTATCATTGGTAATAATTATAGAAATAAAAATTAACCTGTCATCTAGTTGGATATGAGTTAAATATCATCTGGCTAGACATGAGTTAAATTGATAAACTCATGGTTGTGAAGGAAATCATATACTCTAAGAACCCAGATGGAAGCTTCATTTATATTCACTGTGAGTGGTTAAACTCAGAACTTCATCCCTGGTTCACATTCCTAATTCTCTCCATTTTCACCACCAAGTAGGAAATCTTCGTTGTTAGTTCTCCTGCTGGGATTACTAGAAACATCCTTATTGAGAACACTAGGAGAAATCCTTACTTGATTATAACAGTGCCACCTGACTCCCTTTGGGAAGACATTATGATAAAGCAAATAGTCAATAATTCATAGGCAAAATGAAATCTGATACATGTTCATGTTCAAATGCTCTCTTTTAAACATAGAGATTTCTCGTCTCCAATGTACACTTATTGAATCCCAGTCTCTTGAGGTATGGTTTTGGTATTGGATTTGCTTAAAAGCACCCCTGATGATTCCATGCTCACCAAAATGCCAACACCATGATTTTAGAATGGCAGAGCAGTGAGAGATGACAACCAGCTGGGACTTTTGTCATGGTTGTGCTTCACCTGGACCTTAAGTGGAGGGTTGGATTTTCAGAAGTTGAGATAAAAGCAGAGGAAATTACACGAGGATACAGGGATACGAACAGCCTGCAATGTTATCTTCCTGTGGAAGAGTGAGTATTCTGATTTGTCTCAGCTCTGGGGTCTTAGAAGGATAAAAGTAAAATAAAATAAAATAAGATTAAAAAACTACTGAAAAATTAGGCTGGTGTCATTTTGAGAGTGTCCTTGGTTTTCTTTCCATGGATAAACAAGGAAAAAGAGTATTTATTTTTAACATCTGCTAACAATAAACCACCAAGATCATGAAGTAGTTTTAGAACGACTTACACACCTTTGTTTTCAGGAGCTTCTTTCCAATGTATAAATAATATACCTTAACCTTTTGCTATGTTTGCTCTTTCTTTTTTTTTTTTGTTAAGATATTTACAAATAAATACAAAACATCCTATTACTTACCCAAATACGGTACTGTACATATCTAAGAAGGAAGGTTATTTTCTTACATTATGTTAGTACCATTGTCACACTTAACACAATTAATGCGATTGTTTCATAGTAGCTAGTACCCAGCCCATGTTCAAATTTCCCAGTTTTCCCGTATTTTCTACAGCTGATTTTTTTCCAAAAAAAGATCTGATTAAGTACTGCTCTGTATTTGCTTAATACCCAGCCCATGTTGTCTCATATTGTCTACATTTGCTTCCAAAATTGCTTTTAATCTAGTACATTACTATCCCTCCCTTTTCCTCCCTCTTTATTCCCTGCATGGTAACTTTTGAATTATAACTAATAGAATTGGAGAGTTTCCTCCTTTTTATCCATTCATCCATTCATTTATTCATTTGCTCATTTAGTTTTTAGAGGATTATTTGTTGAGCCATTGCTGTGTGCCAGGCACTGCACTTACAGCTGGACATACAGGAAGATAACACAATGTTTCTCTATGATAAACCAGAAATTATTTTCCTTTTTTAAGCCTCTTCCCAGAAGAAACCAGGAATTATTTTGAAGGAAACATTGTTTTTCTGATGAAAACACGGCTCTGAGAATGTCATTAAAAAAATACATGCACAGATGCACACACATGCCCACATGCTTAACAGACTGCAGCAAGCTTTTAAACAGAATATAAAGTGGTTTTTGTTTATTAAAACTCCATTTCAGAGTTTATGCTACACGGCCATGACATTTCAACCATGGTTCTGTTCCAAGTGCCAGAAGGTGTCAGGAAGTTGGGAGACGTTTTTATTGCTCCTGGAGTCTTACCAGGCTTGAGGAGAAGAACTAACTGAGGAAACCTGGCAGAGGAAGAACTTTATTTTTACCCTTGAGTTATCTTGTTTTTATGTTAAAACATTTTTAAAGACGTTGAAGCATGCTCTGGAATTCCCTGCAGCCCTCATTTATTGGGAGATGTTCCTCCCTTCACCCCTCTGAACCCTGGGGGCTGCCTCAGGAATATGCAACAGAGGCCTTTGGGAAGGTGCCATCATGTGCCACATAATGACATTCAGGTTCACCAATGGATCACATATAAGACAGTGGTCCTGTAAGATTATAATACTGTATTTTTTCTGTACCTCTTCTATGTTAAGACATGTTTAGAGACACAAATGCTTACTGTGGTGTAACAGTTGCCTGCAATGTTCAGGGCAGTGCCAGGCTGCACAGTCTGTAGCCCAGGAGCAATAGGTGACCCTGTGTAGCCTAGGTGCATGGTGGGCGACGCCATCCAGGTCTGTGCATGTACACGCTATGGTGTTCGCACAGTGACAAAATTGTCTAATGACGCATTTCTCAGAAGGTGTCCCCGTTAAGCGACGCATGACTGTATTTGAACTAGAATTCTGGAATAAGACCCAAAGTATTGACTAATTTATTATAATTAATCTCATGTCAGAACTGAAACCAAATATCTATTATAATTAATTTCAAACATCCACATGAATTTCAACAAATTTGCAAAACACTGTGCTTAGTGTAATTGGGTATATACAGATGAGAAAACAAGAGACCTTGTTTTCATAGAATTTGAAGCCAGTGCAATGATTCTTAGCAAAAGGTATACCTCGTTGAGATCTGCCTATAATGTGACATTTCTGATGAAAGTATATTGCATACATAAATCTTGGCTGTGCTGTCAAGGTATTTTCAAAATCTGGCCAGTTCTCATCACCTCTAGTGCTACCACCCTGGTCAGAGCCACCTGTGGCTCTCACCTGGACTAGCCCTTCTAAAGCCTCCCTGCTTCTATGCTTGCCCTGCTGCATTCTTTTCTCAACACAGTAGCCAGCGTTACCCTGCTCATAAGAGAACACTGTGTACAACTCTATGATAATGAACTGTTATCTTTGGAGTTAGTTGGTCTCAGAATGGTCTCAGTTG
>JAQIFY010000954.1:0-14592 GCA_028533085.1 Varecia variegata
GACATGGGCAATATATCTATGCAGAACTTTTGTACCCCCATAATAAGCTGAAATAAAAAAAATAAAATAAAATAAAATAAAAAAAAAATAAAAAGTCATTCACCTTCACAGCCCTCACCTCTCTCTCCATGATCTCTCCCTCCACTGTCTGCATTCCATGCCTGGTAACCTTCCTCCACATCTTAAACAAGGTATGCTCCATCCTTCCAGAGTATATACTGTTTCCCTCCCTAACTGAAATGCTCTTCACCAAGATACCTTGTTGCTTTTATTTAACTCTTAATCAACTTTTATATCCTAGGTCAATAAGTTGCTTTTCTCAACTAAATCTCCCCACCCCCAGCATAGACCAACTCACCCTGCTACATACCCTCATAATACACTTAATTTCTTTCAGGCTAATTTTCACAGTTATGTTTTTAAATTATAGCTTCAACAACTTGACTCTCTAAAACATATTATGAATGAGTGAATGAATAATTAATTGATTAATTATTGGTACTAGGTACCGAGGTGGCAATAGCAATTTTAGGATAAATAAATCCCAGTTCCTGCTCTCCTGTCTGATGGGAAAGAAACCTACGCAAATAATTAAAGGCATAATGCAGCGATAACTATTGTAATAAAGAAATGTACCATACAAGTTTGTGGAGAGGAAAATCTAATTAATTCTACATGGAAGGGACAGGGCAGGCAGTCTTCAAAGCAAAGCTGACATTTGTGCCAAACTTTGAAGGATGATCCCAAGTTAGGGAGGCAAAAACTTCGGGGAAAAAGACATCCTAGGCATAAAGAGCAGTATAAGCAAAGTCGAGAAGGTATTGGCACTCATGTCAGGTACAAGAATCCTGGAATGAATGCTTCTTAGTGTCTAGAACATGTAGTGTGTGGAGGGGAGGGGCACAAGGTAAGGCAAAGACTGGAGTAGAGTTGCCATGGCTCTGAAATACTATGCAATGAACTTGAGATGACACTTTTCCTGAACACAGTGTGACTTCCTTTTCTCTCTTTCTCTTTCAGGTGGTGTGCGGTGTGTATAAAAAATAGTGGATGGCAACGGAGAGAAAGGTTTGGAGAGAGGTGGTAATATGGGAGGCAGAGAGCTCAGTAAAAACCTATTACAATCATTTAATGAAGCTGCAGTTAGAGCAGTAGCAAGGGGAATGGAGAGTGAATTTTGAAAGTACAATCAGTACGACCTGGTAACCAACTGGAATGCAAACCAGGAAAATGGTAAAGGAAAGGAAGAATCAGAGATGTTTAGCTTGGGTGACTGAGTGGCATTTACTGAGGGGACACATGAGTAGGAAAATGGGCTGTGGAGATGAAAGCTACATTTTTTCTGCTCTTGTAAAGGACACAATCTAGTAAAAGAGACGCATACTATCAATACCTATGCCATGATAATAATATGCAGGAAAATATTTTCTTAGCAGCTGGAGTACAATATCATCTTAAGGAAAGCACATCACTTGTTTGGGGAGTGTTTTTGATAAATCTGCTTAGAATCTGGGCTGACAACTGGGATTGGCAGACCTGGAATCCAGCTACATATGCAGGAATGTTGGAGGAAATATATAAATTATTGGAGGTTGGAGAAAGATTGAAGAAGATGGAGACATAGTAACTGACAGCAGAAAAGAGACATCCAGTGGGTATTTGGAGGTGAAATGTTTGTGTTATGTGTGGCGTAGAATTCTTCCTAAGATTTTTCTATGAATTCTTCAATAATTTCCACACTTCACACTAATGCCTTGTGGAGTGTGTTTTATTTTGGGAGAATGCAAAGAAGTGCCCAGGGTTCTTTCATGCTTGATGGAGAAATCAGAGGAGAGTCATATCTGAATTTCAATGCAATTTAAACGCCCCATAAAAAAGTATAAAGTAGTACATAGAAGCATAGAAGCTTAGTAGCATAAAGCTTCTGTTTGAGATTTCCCGAAATGGAGGAAAATATTCCATGAAAAGGAAAAAAGCATGCACAAAGGAACGAAGCTATAAAATGGTAAGGGATCTGGGATGACCGCTCCTAAAGGGTAAGGGAGGGAGGGCGATGGTGGGAAGTGACTGAATAATGAATTCAGCCCCAAATCTTTAATCCAAAAATGGAGGCTATGTTCAATTTTTCAATAGTACTTGACGGTAGATTTATACTCTCTACCTGCTGTCTACTCTCTTAAAATATTTTACCATGAATACCTACAAAAAAGCCTAAGAGATAAAACAATGGCCACAGATGAGGCAAACAGAAGTTGAGCAGGACTTCATCACTCTATTATTGAAAAGAAAAAAAAGTTTTGCACTTGCAAAATCTCTTAGATATACCACACTAAGGAAGGTTTTTAAACAATGCAAATAAAAATCAACCATATACATGGGATCACCATGCCCTGCTGGCATGCATAGCTCCATCACTGGCTGATTACTTCCTATATTTCCATGAAGAAAGGCATGTTCTTGCTAAAAGTCAATGCGTAATAATTAAAGGAAAGGCTCTGTCTCTTGGTTGAGGAAGAATTTGTAGAATTTATGGTAAGATAATTTGCAAATGCCATTTTCCTCTCCCTTCACTCAGAATTGAGGCTAATGCTAGAACATGCCCAAAATGACTTTCTGCTCAGGGCTGAAGCACAGTCTGCTTCACCTTACAGGGTAGATGAGAAATTATGCATGACTAATTCTGTGAAACTCACATGAAAGATACAAAGATTAGTCTCATTACATTTCCATTATTCTTTAATAATTATTAAAACAAAGAACTACCCACTGTAGATAGCTCAATGGACCTTGTGTTTCTTCCCTCTGCATTTGTAATGAATTGAATAGATTTTATATTTTCAACAAATCAATTGCCTATTCCCTAATCTACATTATTGTTCACTTAGAAAAGATGAAACATTTTACTCTTCACGGCAAGGTGTATGTACATTGAATGAGTATAGGGTTTTTATGCAAATTATTCTTTGACACTAGTGAAACAGAAACATATCACTTATTATCAAAGCTAAATTAGCCAAAAGATTCATTATTAATTTTTTCCCTCTCAACCTAATTTTAAAGCCCAAGATTACGAGTACACCAACTGTTATTCCTGCATATATAACACATTTCTCCACAATTCTCTCAAAAAGATCTCTTTCACTCTTTTTCAAGACATCAAGGAAAATGATATCAATTTTTCATGTTTATATAGGCTGGTACAGGGCTTTGAGGCTGCCATACAGCATTTTGGCAGTTGCAGCACTTTGAATCCAGAGCCTTCAAAAAATCCTCCATAAAAGTGACTAGTGACGATGTAGGAGACTTTCTCTAGTTCACACCAAAATAAGCTGGCTTTTAGGATCATTTTATTATCATTATGTAACCATGTTAAGGAAAGTTGCAATCAGAAAGAATTTAGTCTAAACACACCAACCCTCTAGGAAATCACTTAGTAAACCTATCAAACCAGGCTAATCAAGGCCTGTAGCCTTGTTTAAATCCTGAATACACTGAAAACAAACCACACCTCCCACGATTAAATTTACTGCGATCATGAGATTGGTGAGCTCAAATACCTGGGAGATAAATGTGGAGCTCACAGCTCTCACTACATTTAAATTTACCCCATGGTTAGAGCCAGACCACTGGAAAGACCACATTAAAAAATAATAATATCTCTCTGGAAACTGAGCTCTAAGAAAACAATAATAATAATGTCAAGAAAACTTTCTTGAATGATGATTGGTTATCCCTGCCATCATTCTTTTTAATTCTCTTTATAAACTTATTTTCATTGCTCAGTCAAGATTTATGACTTCCAAGCATAAAATGCTGGGTAGCTCTGGTTCATGGTGAGGCCACATTAGTTCAGCAGGTCTACCCAAGCACAAATCTAGAAGATGTTTTGATGTGGAGCCCTATTTCTCAGTAGTAATATGTCAGTTCTCATTAAGTATATAATAAAGTGCATTGCAAGACCTTTTAAGTCAGCAACCATTTTGACATACTCTGATATCAGGATGAACAGCTGTTGCAAAGAAGCGATTCTTAAGGAAAATAAAGATGTAATCAATCACTCTTGAGCAAGGCAAAAAGAATTATAATATTAAAAAGGTTTAGCAGACATAAAATTTCTCTGTATGTGTGGGTAGTTGGTTAACTATTCTCTTTCCACAAATTAGCAAATCTCTGCATATAATCACTCACATTCGAAGAGCTCATTTTTTTTCCAAATTCTCCTCCCACAACCTTTTGCAATAATATTTTTTCAGTCATCCACAAAACGGGAAGATATGGACACATTATTCATCACACTAAAAGTAAAATTATGAATAAAATAAATAAAAACAAAAACAGAGCCAGGTTCAAAAGATTTCAATTTCTTTAACATAGTATCAGTTTTAAATATGTTTTGAAAAAGCTATCTTTACTACTAATTCCCTTAACCTTACATGTCCCCAAACATGTTTGACTAAGTATACAAAAGACATTTGGCCACACAAAGTGGTAGGGAAAGTGTCCCACAATAGAAACAAGTAGAGAACTGAATGAGAACAAAAAGAGAGGACAGGGAGACATCACAAGTTATCCTCATAAAAACAACTGTGTTAATCTTCAGTAAACACCAGCATCCCAATTATTTTTTAAATGCTTGCAGTATAAAAGTAGCAATTATATCATAACTTTTAAAAATACTATCACACAATAAATTCTCGCAAACTTCTTTTGTTTTACAAATAGAAACATGCTTTCTTGCTGCCGTAAAACTTTTCATTCATACTCAAGTGACAGCCGCACAATTAGGACAGCCTCCTATTTATTCAAAAGGCTTTTATGAGAGCCCACTATGTGCCAGAATCTGGGACAGACACCCCTATCAAAAGAAATATGAATAGCTACCTTTAACCTATCTTTTTTGTTTGTTTCTTTGGTAAGGCTATGGTTGACATATTTGATTTTTTAAAGAGAACTCAAAATATGCTAATATGATATATACTAGAAATGATCTTTGCTGAGATGGGCATATGGTGTGTGGATTTATTTATTGTAAATAAGAGGTTAGATGCTCAGAGAAATATCAACCTGGTGCAAAGAATCAACACAGGCTGAACAGATCACAAGAGAAACAAAACTGCATAATCAGGAATGGGAACTGTTCTCAGGGAGCAACATCATGCCAAACAGAGAAAGACAAACTACTTTTATAAATTTGAAGATACAGCCATAATCTACGATAGTAGCATTGTAATTATGGATGTTTTGTTTAATGTTTTAGGTTTTTACTCCCTTCTTGTGTGCTTCCAAAATTCTATTCTTTCAAATACTTGAAAGCTGATTCAAACACAAATCAATTGAGAACCACTGTAGTTGTCAAGGTATTTGTGTTTCTTCAATAACCACTCATAACTCATACAAATAATCTCAATTAATATGGCTATAAAATCTGGAGATGTCTGACTCTCCTCACACATGTAGAGAAATTTGATCACCTCCTCTTTATACCTCATTCAAACTTCTCTTATACCATATTACACTTTATTGTACTTCTTTACAAATCTGTCTCATTGGCTATGTCATGATCATCTGGAGGGCAAGGATGTTGTCTTGTGCAACTTGGTACCCACCATGCATGGCACGTTATAGGATATCCTAAATAAGAAGTTTGAATTCAAATTTTATTGTTAAATGATCAGAGCCAGCAATAAAATCAGGAGTATTACCAAGATTTTCTTTGGGAACAATTAAGGTTTAATTTTCAATTGTGATATTTTCCACTAGTATTGCTATAATTCTTTTGCTAAAACTGCAAAGCCTATACCTTTAAATTCTGCCTATATAATTAGCTCTCAGCATGACACAGAACAAGTCATTCAACCTCTCTATTCTTTAGTAGTAAAAATTATTTTAATTTACCTTACAAGAAGGTTAGGAGAAACCAGCTATGAAGCAAATTATTATATAAAAGTGCTATATAAAGATTAATGGAGAGGACTATGACTTATAAGAAGTAATTATAATAAAATAAAATAACTCTGGATTCAATAGCAACTTATATCAGAAACAAAGCAGTTATAGCAACAACTTTGAAGTTATCTCAATTACTATTTATTCTAACAGCATTATATTCAGATCATAGTTGATATTTATCCTTTTAGTCCCTGAATATTTTCTGAGATTACTTGTCTGATATGCCTAATGTTGTAATAATTAATATATTATTGAAGTTAGAAGGCTTATTCATTTTAAAATACATAACTCTGAAACCAAGACCATAATTTTGTAAGTTAAAGGAGAGATATTATTTAAAGTGAGATATATTCAGCAAGCTATAAAAATTCAGGGGACTATAGGTTGCAAAGCTCCTTTTTATGTTTTGTGCTTCTTTGTTGTGTGTGTGTGTGTGCGTTTTGTGTTTTTTTTGGTAGAAATGGCCTTTATTGGTTGCAACTCGAAGTGTAAGAGAAGGGGATAGGATAGCTCCTGCCCTGGGGCAGTGTCCACAGACTCTCTCGCCATTTTTTGAAGATGTCCCCATCTTTTTATTTTGAAATATATTAAACTTACATAAAAATCGTAAAAAAAAAAACAAAACAGTACAACGAACACCATTTATCCTTCACCTATACTCACCAATTGCTTTTTGCCACACAATGTACATCTGTACACAAGCATTTTTCTTTTTTGCTGAATCACTTGAAAGTAAGCTGCATATATTATAATATTTACCTCTGACTACTACACTCCAGCTTGTATCTCCTAAGAAGTAGAAAACAAGGCCTTTGTCCTACATAGCCATAATACCATTATCACACTCAAAAAATAAAACATTGATACAATATTAGCTGATCCAGTGTTTCTCAAATTATCTGTGGAGAAAGACCAGCATTCTCCATTTCCAATCAATTGAGAAACAGCACTTTTGTAAAAATAAAATACAATTGAATTACTAAAAAAACCAGCAAGGACCTGTGCACCACAATGTCATTTACCATAGAAATTTCTAATTGATTACTCTTAATGTCTGTTGTGGACCAATAAAAATCAATAAAAAATAATTTTAAAAAATGCAATTGGCACTGTCTTAAGGATCACACTTTGAGCAACAATATTATGATACTGAGTAAATATTCAAATATCACTAATTACTCCATCAATTCCATTTTTGATGTGACCCAAGTAAGAATTATGTCCTTATATTCTCCTTTAATCTAAAAAAAAAAAAAAAAAAAAGATTATTCCTCTCCCTCTCTCTCTTTATTTTTCACATATTTGTAATGTTAACCTTTTTGAAGAATCCAGGCTAGTTGATGTGTAGACTGCTCCATTAGGTGATTTTATCTGGTGTTACCTCATGATTAATTTCACTTTAAATTCTTTGGGCCAGAATACGGCAATAGGTGACTCTGTGCCCTCCCTCCTTCATGACATTAGGAGGCAAATGATGCTAGTTTGCTCCATTATTGGTAATGTTAATGTAGTATCCATCAGATTTCATTATGTATATAGTGGTTTCCTTTTGAATTTAGTATCTAAGGTTAGAAGACTTGGATTTGAATCCCAGATCCAACACTTAACTAAATCTGCACCTTTGAAAAATATGTCACTTTACTTCTCAAAATATAGGAGAAAATAAGGTTAATATTATATGTCCATAGTCAGCAGTATTTACAATATTTATAAAGGTTTGGGATCCTGAGAATACAGAAGATTCAATCAAGGTCAAAGATTTTTTTTGCATAAGGTAGAAAATACATTTACATATTGTGGAAGTCCAATCAAGGTAAGACCTTTGGACCCACTCATAAAGATATTTAAATATCCTAAGAGATTTTAAAAATGCAAAATTCAAAAAGTAATCAACTTGGGAAAATTGGCAAACTTCCATATGAAGACAGAGTTAACTGGAGATTTGAGTTATCTGACCACTGGACTATTAAAATTATGCAGTCTAGGACACAATTTTTATTAATAAAAATGCATATTACTAGCTAGGGAAGTTGGTCAATACAAATAACATCCTGGACATCTGAAACTAGAGATCACAGAGCAGGCAAAATTCTCAGGTGGTAGAAAACTTCAGTTATCCAAGACAAAAATGATTTTCTTCTTAGAGTAGTAAACATCTTTCAAAAGGGAAAGACTTGGTATGAAATATGGACATGTTTAAAAGTAAACACAGTGGAGGATGCAGGCTTCAGCTCCAACACATAAAGAGCTGGAAAGTTGTCACTCCCATTCTTAGAACAAGAAAATCTGGATAAACTGAAAATCAGTTTTGTTTATTGGACCCATTATAGAACTGAGGTCACTGAATAAACTGCCACTCTGAAATCTGGAGAAGAAGGTACATCCCAACAAGGTACATCAACCAAGATCTTCCTACTTTGAGCATAAGCCAGTGACTTCATAAACTGGTAGGAACTCATAAAGGGTACTTTTAACAAATTTCTGGAGGCTGAGCATGGACTGGAGTGACAGTGAGGAGCTCTTAGTTGCCCCAATCATAGGAGGGCAGCCACACTTTCATGGAATCCACCCCAGGAAGCCCATCAGGTTCTCAAGATGAAGAGCTAAGAAAGACCCCCTCGAGGTTCTAGTCGGGGGAAGGGGGAAAAGGGGAAGGGAAGAATAACATTGTAAAACATACCCAAAGCTTTCTCTATTAAAAAAAAAAACCTTATTCTCCAGGGAAATTAACTTTGCTAAAGCAAAATTCTGAAATTTTATCACTGCTGGGGGAAGGAAATTCTTCCCCACTCCATCCTCTTTTAAGCAACCTAAGACACAAATCCAATAAAAGACTATTTTAGATAGTCTGGTAAAATTCAGGTGTGAAACTATCTGGTCCAGGACTTTTTTTTGTTGGAAGATTTTTTATTGCTGCTTCAATTTTGTTACTTAATATTTATCTGTATACAGAAGAACTGGTACCTATCCTGCAAAAAATATTCCATAACATGTAAAAAATTGCTCAACATCTCTAATCGTCATGGAAATGCAAACTAAAACCACAATGAGATATCATTTAACTCCAGTAAGAATGGCTTTTATCAAAAAGTCCCAAAACAACAAATGCTGGCGTGGATGCAGAGAGATAGTTAACATTCATACAGTGCTGGTGGGACTGCAAACTAGTACAACATCTATGGAAAATAGTATGAAGATACATCAAAGAACTAAAAGTAGAACTACTATTTGATCCAGCAGTCCCACTACTTAGCATTTACCCAAAAGAAAAAAAGACATTCTATAAAAAAAGACACCTGCACTCAAATGTTTATAGCAGCACAATTCACAATTTCAAAGATGTGGAAACAACCCAAGTGCCCATCAATACATGAGTGGATTAATAAAAATGTGGTATTTGTATACCATGGAGTATACTCAGCCATAAAAAAACCTCTTGTATTAACCCAGATGGAGCTGGAGACCATTCCTCTAAGTGAAATATCACAAGAATGGAAACACAAGCACCACATGTATTCACCATTAAGTCATAACTAATAGATCAAAACCTGTGTGCACATATGGAAATAACATTCATCAGAAATCAAGTAGGTGGGAGGGGGGAGGGGGTGAGTAAAATCACACCTAACAGGTATAATGCACACTATCTAGGGGATGGGCATGGAACAAAATCAATTTATGTAACAAAATCATTTGTACACCTGTAATATTCTGAAATAAATTTTTAAAAAATAAAAGACTATTTAATCAACTTTTCCTAAAGCAGGAAGAAGAGAAGCAATAATAAAAATTAGAGTAGAAATCAATAAAATTGGAAGTAGGAAACCAATTGAGAAAATCAACAAACCCAAAAGCTAGCTCTTTGAAAAGATTGATAAACCACTAACTATGCTAACCAAGAAAGTGGAGAAGATACAATTACCAATATCAGAAACCAAAAAAGAATTTAAATAGATAATAAGGGAATACTATGAACAAATCTAGGGCCATAAATTTTACTTATATTATTACTTAGATGAAATGGGCCAATTCCTTGAAAGGACCAAACTATCAAAACTCACACAAGAATAAATAAGTAACCTGAATAGTCCTATATCTATTAAAGAAATTGAATCAATAACAAGTTACATGACAAGAAAAGAAGGCATCAAATCCAGATAATTTCATTCATGTACTCTATCATTTAATGAAGAAATAGTTCCAAGCGTCTACAGTCATTTCCTGAAATTGGAAGCAGAATAAATACTCCTCGATTCATTCTATGAGGCCAGCATGACTTTAATACAAAACCAGACAAAAACATAACAAGAAAAGAGGATTACAACCCATGAACACAGGCAGAAAAATCAGCAAGAAAATATTAGCAAATCCAATCCAATGATGTATAAAAAATTATACAAAAATTATACACCATGATGAAGTGGGATTTATTCCAGGTATGCAAGTTTCAATATTTGAAAATCAATCAAGGTAATCCAACACAGCAACAAGGTAAAGAAGAAAAATCATATGATCATATCAATTAATATAGGAAAAAAACACTTAAAACCCAACATACCCATTCATGATTAAAAAAAAAACTCTTAAGGAACTAGAAAGAGGAAAATGTCTTCAAGACCATCTACAAAAATCCTAGAGCTAATGTAATTCATAATGGTAAGAAACTGAACACTTTTCTCCCAAAAATGGGAAGAAAGTAAGGATGTCCACTCTCATTTCTATTCAATATCCTACTTGAATTCCTAGCTAGAGCAATAAAACAAACAAACAAAAAAGAAATAAAAATTATACATATTTGAGAGAAAAAAATAAAACTGTCTTTTACTGGATCATAGTTCAAGTGTATGTTTAACTCCAGGAAAGAGGCAGACTAATTTCCAAATTGGCTATATCATTATACATTCACACCAACAATGTAGGAGAGAATGTTCTCACCAGCATTTGACATTATTAGTAAATTTTTCTGTCATTTTAATAAATGTGCAGTGGTTTAATTTTAAATAACTTTAATTTCCATCTCCCTAATAATGTTAAAAATATTTTTATGTGTTTATTTACTATCTATATATCTTCTTTGGTGCAGTGTCCAAGTCTTTTGTTCATTGGATTGTGTGGATTTGGTTTTAATTTTGAATTTGAGAGCTTTTGATATATTCTGAATATGAGTTCTTTGCTAAATATATGACTTGCAAAATATTTTCTCCTAGTTGGTAACTTGTCTTTTCATTGCCTTAACAAGGTCTATCATAGAATAAAGGTTTTTAGTTTCAATGAAGTCCAACTTATGGATTTTTTTTAATGGATTTTGCCCTTAGTGTCATATCTAAGAACTTGTCACCTAACACTGAGTCATGAAGATTTTCTATTATACTCTCCCCTAAAAGTTTTGTAGTTTTATGTTTTACATTTAGGTCATAAGAATCCATTTTGAGTTAAGTTTTGTATAATATGTGAGGTTTAGGTCAAGGTTCTCTTTTGGGGGGCTACTGATATTCAATTGTTCCAACACCATTTGTTAAAAAGACCAAACACTATTAAAATCTCTCCAAAATTGCTCAAATTTTCTAGACATATCAATAGAACAAGTCACATAAGGTGCACTTACATACTTAAAGATGAAGTAGGCCTTTTGAATGTATGGGTTTGGTAAACTTAACACTAATTTTGAAAAGCAAAATAACACCTCTTAGAATAGCTAAAATAAAAAATAATAACAATGCCAAATTCTGGCAAGGATGCAGAGAAACTGAATCCCCCATACAGTGCTGTTGGGGATGTAGAATGGTACAACCACTCTGGAGAACAGTTTGGCGGTTTCCTATAAAACTAAACATAACTCACCACCATACGACCCAGCAAATCCCTGCTTGGGCATTTATCCAAGAGAAATGTAAACTTATGTGCATATGAAAATTTGTACACAAATTCTCATAGCCATTTTATTTTTAATAGCCAAAATGTGGAAACAGCATAAATATCCCTCTACAGGTGAATGGTTAAACAAGTTGTGGGACAACTATACCATGAATGCTACTCAACAATGAAAATGGAATGAACTATTGGTAGATGCAATAACTTGGATTAATCTTAATTATGTTGAATGAAAAAAGCCAATCCTAAAGGATTATATACTGTAAGTTTTCATTTGTATAACATTATTGAAATGACAAAATTATAGAGATGGAGAGCAGATTAGTGGTTGTCAAGAGTTAGGATCTGGCATCAGGTATAGAAAGGAAGGTGATGTGGCTATTAAAAAGGCAGCGTGAGGAATCCTTCCAGTTATGGAACTATCTGTACCTTGACTGCTGTGGCTATGCAAATCTACACAGGTGATAAAACTGCATAGAATTAAATATACACACATGCAAATAAGTGCATGTAAAAGTGGCATAATTTGAATAAAATGGATGGATTGTATTAACATCAATATCCTGGTTGTCTTACTGTCCTCTAGATTTGCAATGTATTTCCATTGGGAGAAACTAAGTGAAGTGCACACAGTATCCTTCTGTACTATTCCTTACAACTGTATGTGAAACTATAATTAATTTTTTAAGACATAATTAAAGACGAAAGTAAATCTTGAATAGTCCCTTCTGTGCACAAAGAACAAAAAACAAAATAAAACCCTAAATAGAATCAAAAAATCTTACACTAGCATAAAGATAGAACATACAGAAATTATTTAGAACAATGGATGAATATACAGTATGCATTTCATAGATTGTACCTGCAGCTACTGCTATCACAATTATTACTACTTCTATAACTATTATCATTAATTTAATATGTTGAATTTGTTTGTTCTTATGCCTGATACTCTCCCTTCAAATATCTCATTTGATTTAGGTATGTAGGAATTTTACTACAGAAAACATCACTTCATTGACCAACTTATCTCAACGAACCCTGCTCTGTCCTTCCCCTTTTCTTTACTCCCCACTCTATCCCTTTATGATAACTTATTTTCTTCTTAGCACTTCTGATCAAATGAAATATTGCATATTTATGTGTCGACTTGTTTATTCTTGATTCCCTCTCTAGAAGGCAAGCTCTAAGGGAATAGGATTATATCTGCTTTTTGTTCTCTGTTGTTTCCCTAGTTTTTACAAAATGCTTGACATGACAGAGGCTCTGGAAAGACTTATTAAATAAACATTGCATTAAACTGATGAGTGACTGTTGATCTTAAAGAACAATGCAAGATTAATTGTTTCTTCTGTTTTAAGTAACAACTTCTGGTGTGTGACAAGAATGCTAGAGAAGAGGTCTTAGAAAACCCCTTTCCAAACCTTTTTATTAAAATACTCATGAAACTATTTTGAAAAGAATCTTTTATGCACTTCAATGACCAAAAAAAGATCAAGGAAATGTTGTGTTCTTTTAGGGTCTGACACAATTCTCCTTATGCCTTATTCATGAGTTCGGATTGAAAGTCTGCTCCCTTTTGGAACCTGCTCTTGTAATTTCACTTCTCTGCTTCCACTCGCTATTCAAGTTAACTGGTTCTTAGAGTTCCAACTCTTAGGGTGGAAGCTCAGTTACCTCAGACCAGATTTGCATTTTGCCTTTAGGTTCTATATAAAATCTCCTACTTGAAGTTTCTTTTTGCCTCTTTATGCATGAACTTTGAAATTTATCAAGCTACATAAGTATAAGCTTCCCCCCACCCCTTTCCCTCCCAGGATATCCACAAGTCTTTTTAGGTTTCCTGGAAAGAAGAAATGGCATTTTAAAAATATTAATATCTACTATGCACCACAACTGTTTTAGAGGTGATACGTACTAACCTTTCTTCTGCTTCAGTTCTGAAAAGAACATCTTTTCTTCCCGGGTCCACTGAAAAGTGGTTTATAGCAACTCTTTCATGAATCCATATGGTTTACTCTTCATTAAAAGGATGAGTAGGGGAAAAAAATGTCACGGGGTCTATAGAGGATAACAAATATCTACCATTTATTGAGTATTCTGAAAACTTTATACATGTTTCAGGGTATTAGAAGGGCTGAGGCTTCAGGAGATAGTTACCAGGTAGCAAAATGAAAGTAAAACAATCCCTACCCAAAATTATGCAGGATTTTCAAAAGGATGCAGGAGAATTTATTTCATGACTCCTGGAGACTCTAAGCTCATAAAAAGCAGTCAGAGAGGAATTCAAGGAGACCAGTGAGGAATAGGATGATCCGTGATAACATAAATCCTCGTACTACCATGGGTAGTTGGCTTCCATCCTCTGTCTGGCTCTCTATTATCAAAAAGCCCAGAAAATGATGTGAAGTTGGGAAGTAAATGAATGACTCTTGATCATTCAAAACAATGTAGGGTCACTTTTACACAGTTTTTGTAATCTGACCAAAAAGCATTTTTTTTGTTGTTGTTAAACTCATAATAAACATGACCTCACGGCCAGGCACAGTGGCTCACGCCTGTAATCCTAGCACTCTGGGAGGCTGAGGCAGGCAGATTGTTTGAGCTCAGGAGTTCAAGACCAGCCTAAACAAGAGCAAGACCCCGTCTCTACTAAAAAAATAGAAATAAATTATATGGACAACTAAAAAATATACATAGAAAAAATTAGCCGGGCACGGTGGCACATGCCCGTAGTCCCAGCTACCCGGGAGGCTGAGGCAGGAGGGGGTC
>JAQIFY010000956.1:0-14590 GCA_028533085.1 Varecia variegata
ACTACAGGCATGCGCCACCATGCCCGGCTAATTTTTTCTATATATATTTTTAGCTGTCCATATAATTTCTTTCTATTTTTAGTAGAGACGGGGTCTCGCTCTTGCTCAGGCTGGTCTCGAACTCCTGAGCTCAAACAATCCACCCGCCTCGGCCTCCCAGAGTGCTAGGATTACAGGCGTGAGCCACTGCGCCCGGCCAGCAAGATAATTCTAATTAACACTCCCACTGATGGCCTCAATCCCTATACACATCTCTTATAGTGGCTAACAGAAGGCCTGGTTCATGATGCTCAGTATATATTAATGTTTGTCACTGGTCAATTGTTCATTAAACAAATGGCCTGGAATTTTCAGGACCTTGAATAGTATCAGAAGCATTTCATGGGTACCCTGTCTGCCTCCCCGACTGCTGCCCTCTTCACTCTGTGAGGGGTGGTCTGGGTGAGCTGGAATGGCTTGTCTTTGCAGGTGTCACTGATGTTCGAGGATGTGGCTGTGCTCTTCAGTCGGGATGAGTGGAGAAAGCTGGATCCTTCTCAGAGAAACTTGTACCGAGATGTGATGCTGGAGAACTATAGTAACCTGGTCTCACTGGGTAAGGACATTTCCCCTGCAGATACAGAATTTAGAAATTGTGTTATCTCAGCACCTCCTTCCCTGAATAAGTGCTGCAGGTCATCAAAAAACTTTAGCTGAGTTTGAGGATTATACAAATCATATCTCTATGAATAAACATTAAAAACATATTTCCTCTTATGGGCATGGAATTGCCCCACATATGGGAATGGAGAAGGCGGTGTTGATAATCGTCTCCTTCCCTCTGTATAATTGCATATTAGAAGTTTCTTTATGATTAGGGCATCATTTCCCCACAATGATTGTTCTGTGGTTTGTTTGCTCATCTCTAAATTGGGCTTTGATCAGCCTCTGGACCTACCACTTGCCTTTCCTACTTGGCTTTTCCAGGGGTTGGCAAACTTTTTGTATAACGAGTCAGGTAGTAAGGATTTTAGGCTTTGTGGGCCATATAATGGTCTTTGTAACATATTTCTCTTTCCACCCCCCACCATTCTTTGCACAAGGCCATACATAAACAGGTGGTGGTCTGAATGTGGCCCACAACCTGTAGTTTGCTAACCACTACCCTTCTTTGAAAGGGAGTATTTTCTCATTTTAAACAAGCTACCTGGTACATAATCCTTTCCATAGTTGCCTGCTTACAATTTTTAATTAGTCTATATATGTAACATTCCCTGTTCTGTAGAAAACTAGTAGTACCCTGCTAATTACCAAGGCTGCATGTTCATCATACCTCCCTAGCATACAATTAATTATACCAAAGTCAAATCCTACAAGTCACTTGCCTTTTCCTTAAGACATCCCCTCATAGCATGAGAGCATAATTTGAGCACCCCACAGAGCTCTTTGTACCCTCCTGTTAAATCTGGGGTTCCTCTTTGTGTCAAAACCAAGTTGGGTTTTTCTGGGATTTTTTCTGATTTTTGGTTTTTTTGTTGTTATTTTGTTTTTGTCTATGAGCAGGACTCCCATTTACCAAACCAAAAGTGATCTCTCTGTTGCAGCAAGGAGAAGATCCCTGGAAGGTAGAGAGAGAAAGTCCTGGAAGATCCTTTCTAGGTGAGTGGGTGGGTCTGAGATGTCTGAGAATTGCTGCAGGCAACAACAAAAAAAAATAAAAAAATAAAAAAATAAGAGGAGTTGCAGCCCAGAGTTTAACTGGGAAACTCCCTTCAGGGTCTTCAGGAAGTGGTGAGGAAAAGGAAGGCTCCTAGACACGAGCTTCTGCTTATTCTCTTGTAATCACTTCACAAAGGAAATTCTCAGAATCTCTTCTGTTATCCTGTTGTTAATGCAGAAGAGAGCTGCATTTTTATGTATTCATTCAACAAACAATATATTTAAGGAATTGCAAGTAATTAATTCTGGCTAAAGCTCAGGGTATGCATTTGGGGAAAGGAGGTGAGGAAGGAAATGAGCCTAGAAAGCTGGCAAAGGGCCACATAGTAAGTGCTCTGGTCCACTTCAAAGAGATATGTACTATCTGATGGAGGACTAGAAGTCATTGAAGGATTTAAACAGAATTATATGGTCCTTGATATCTTAGAAAGATTCGTCTGAATCAGAGACAATTTAAATGTCCTTCAATAGAAGAATGGCAAAAGAAGCTACTTTGTGTATCCTTACTCTGGCAGACATTGCCACGGTGAAAACAAAAGAGCCCACTGATGTGGACAGAATTCCAAGGCACGTTAAGGCCTAAAGCAAGTTACAGAGCATAATTAAGACATGTCACCATTTATGTTTAATGAAAGTTGTGTGTGTGTGTGTCTATATGTGTAATGTGCAGATAAGTCAGAGAGAAAGGTTAGGAGGACACAGCTGGTAACACTAGTTACATTTGGAATGGGATAGAGAATGGGTCTGATGAAAGGGGACTTTATTTCCTTATAATGTTTTAATTTTTCACAGAGAATATATTCATGAAGTTCTTTTTTAAATTTGAGATGGGATCTCACTATGTTGCCCAGCCTGGTCTCAAACTCCTGGGCTCAAGCAGTTCTTCCACCTTGGCCTCCCAAGTAGCTGGGATTACAGGTGTGTGCCAACGTGCCTGGCTATTCATAAAATTCTTAAGTGCTTTGAATTTAATAAGAGTGGTCAATTTGGAAGCATCCTAGGGTATAGATTTAAAGTGAGGCAAAACTAGAGGTGGGAAACTTTACAGAGTTTATTGCAGTCACGGAGGCAGGAAGTTAGTATGGAGAATGGAGAGGGTACTTGCCATGAGGTTCATAAGGCAGAAGGAGGAGCCAATGTGATCAAGGTGTAGGCCTTCAGTGTGGGATAGTTTTCATTTGAGGTGGAATGAAACACTCAGGTTGAGGTTGCCTGTGGGAAGAGGTGCAAGGTAGACAGGGCTGGGACTCATGAGGTAGGCCAGGGATCTGTGTCAGCAAAACAGAGTAATTTGAAGCCTTGAGCTGATCAGGTGAGGGAACTAAGAGGACAGAACCCCAGGAAACCAACACTTAAAAGGTGGTTATGGAGGAATCTGTGACCATGCCTGATCAGAGGAGAGGAATGGGAAAGACACTGTCATGGCAGTTGGGGACTGAGGGCTGTATTGGGGGGGCCCAACTCTGGGGGATCAAGATTGGAACCGTCACCCTTGGCTTTGCCCTCCCTTCATCAGCAATGAGTGAGCCCTGTGCTAGGTGCTGACCTGGGAGCACTGGGCAGAAAGGGGTGAACATAGGTCTCGCACTCATGGAGCTCACAGTCTCGTGGGGAGGACAAGGGTAAACACTCAGCGTGCACGGTGCACAGGACACGCGCTGGCAAGGACCATGTGGGAAAGACACAGTACTGTGAGGACTCAGAACACGAGGGGTGGTGTTGGCAGAGGCTTCCCTGAGGAAGGTCCTGGGCATCCCAGGATGTGGAGAATCACTCCAGGCCTATGGAATGGCATGTGTCAAGGTCCAGAGAAGAAAATCCAGTGTGGAGAAGGTTAGAAGAGGTGCCCTAGAGAGCTGTAGGTCCTGTCACAGGTTTTGGTGGGTGCTTGAGAACCAAGAGCAGGCCCTGAAGAGCCATCAGTAGCCTGAGGCAGGCCCAGGTTCACATCCTGCAGCACCCAGCCTGGTGGATGGGGTGCATGGTCATGTCGGAGGCTGTTGTTGGGTCCAGACGATTCAGTGGCCGCCCATCATACCCTGGGCCCAGCGAGGAGCTGCAGGGCAGGCTGCCTCAGTCCTGAAAGCCCCAAGCCAGGAAGAGCCTTCTCCTCACTATAGCTTGAGTTTTTGTTACGGGAACCACACTTGTCTATCTTTTTAACTCTTCTTTGGGAGAAATACACTCATTTAATGGAAACTGCCACCACAACATAAGCAGAACACAGGCAGCAGGGAGCCAGTTAAGTTGGGGGGACATTAGTCCAGTTATTAGGTGTGTCCTGAGTCTGGTGGGAGAAAGATCAGAAGAGAAGAAAGAATTGTTCCCTTTCCCCTTACCTTGACAGCATCTGATGGCTGAGTAAGTCCCCTCCTGAGAGAAGTAACTATTGATGGGATTAAACTGAGTAGAATGTATGAGTCCATAGCTGTCCTGAGAGAAGTAACTATTGATGGGATTAAACTGAGTAGAATGTATGAGTCCATAGCTGTCCAGAGAGATGCTGGGGCACCTGACAGTGGAGTCACATGGCTCCCTTTTAGGTTCGGGAGGGCGTCCCTGAAGGAGAACCATGAGCAGATTCCTGAGTAAGTGGAGGAGGTCTGAGCTGTTTTCTGCTCAGTTCCTCTTGGTGGGATGACCCTCCTTTCTTTTGTCAAAGATGGAAGTCAGCTGGGGTCCTAGGTGCTCACTGTGCTTGTGCCCATGCTGCACCCTTGGCAGGGCTCCCATCTGCTTAGACTAAGGTGGCTTCAGAACAGCTTCCTTTCTCCATGGAGCTTACTTCGCTGGGAGCTCTGTTCAAGGACCAGGATGTTCTTGGAATTACCTCAGATTATTTACTCCAGACCAGAACTAAAAATCTACACTTTGAGTAACCTGTGATGGAAAAGCTTATGCTCCCAGGGACAGCACTTCCTAGAACCTCCAGTAGCCTCAAAATGTACTTTTTCAAATTTCTTTCTTTTTTTAATTTGAGATGGAGTCTTGCTGTGTTGCCCAACTGGCCTTGAATTCCTGGGCTTGAGTGATTCTCCCGCCTTGGCCTCCCAAGTAGCTGGGATTACAGGCATGCCCACTGCACCGGGGTCAAAATGTACTTTTACAAAGTTATTTCTCTTTAAAACTATTCACCAGTAGGAAGAAAAAAAACAACAGAAAAGAAAATCAAACTCATGTCGTCCCTTAATATGTTAAGTTCTAAAATGAGATACGGGAGAGGAGATTGACTCAAAGGCTGTCTCTCATTTGGGTCTCTTGCTTAAGAAATGAACCCAGAGTGTAATCACTGAGGTGGTGCTTTTCTGCAGGAGTTGTACTAAGAATAAAGTACATCTCAAGTACAAGTTGGTTCATCCCCAAATGTGCACATATCCTTGGAATCTAAAATTTTTAAAATTCCAGAGATCTGGATATCAGTTCCTTCCAACGAAAAATTGTTTTTCTTTCCTTGTCTTTTTCTCTTCTTTTGTTTTCTTCATGCAAGAAGCCATCTAGGGTGGACTGAACTGTGCAGGGGGGGTCAGCTGACCGGGCACCTGGCAAGGTTTGCTGGGTCTACATCTGCGCACAGGGAGGGGCATCTTTTCCTGGTCTGCACAGGGTGCTGTAGGGCTAGCAGCAGCCCTCGTGAAATGGGCTGAAATAGTTTTAATATGTCGTGGTTCTGACCAGGTGAAAGTGCAGCCACAGTGTGCATAGCCCTGTGTAATGTGCTTGAGTTGGTCTTGTTCTTACTCCCCAGCAGAGACTCCTACATGGGCCTTGCACCTCCCCTCCTGCCACCAACATCTTTTCTCCCTGTACCTGCCTGAACAATCTATTTAAAAAGTAAATCTGGTCATATTGCTCCCATGCCCAAACCCTCTAGTGGCCTCCACCCGATGCAGCACAACCGGGAGTCCCCATTGTGGCCTGGTCCTGGCTGCCTCTTTACCTTCACCTCCTTCCACTCTGCCCTTCATTCGAAGATTCTAGTCACCCTGGCTCCCACCTCAGGGCCTCTGCACTTGCTTTTTTCTATCCAGGACTGTTCTTTCATGGCCACCAGCCCATGTGACTCACATTCTCATGTTGCTCAGATAGGCACAACTCATCCAAAAATGGCCCTCCATCCTCCATATTCTTTTTTTTTTTTTATTTTTATTTTTTTATTTTTTTATCTTTTTTTTTTGTTACTCCTCTGATTCAACATGAAGGAAAATCCTCCATATTCTTTATCTTTGTATTCCTCCACATGCTCTTCAGTGCATAATAGTGCATATTTATTCATTATCTGTCTCTTCCTCTGCATTCTAAGCTCCCTTATGCGGGGTTGCCTGTTTTATTCAGTCTCATTTCCCCAGTACCTGAAGGAGTGCCTGGTCATAACTAGGCTTCCAGTTATATAATCAACGCATGAATGGTTTGGACTACGTTGTTGGTGATAGAGACAGAAAGAAGTGAACCAGTTCCAGAAATATCTGTGAGCTAAAAGCAGCAGGACTTGGATTAGTTGTGTAAGATAAAGGCAAAGGAGTTGTCAGGGATGCTTGCTTGGTTTCTGACTTGTTCTGGAATGGAGAATGATTATCATTCACTGAGATAATAACACTGGAAGGATATTGGATTCAGAGGATGGTATAAATTTGATTTTTTTACTTATTGGGGGAATTTTACTTTTTTAAAAAACAGTTTTTATTTTGAGACAATTGTAGATTTGCATAAAATTGTAAGAAGAGAGATTCCGGATTCCTGTTCTCAGTTCTAAAACCATAGTATAATACAACAATCAAGATATTGACATTGATACAATGCAGGTACAGAATTCTTCAGTCACTACAAAGATCCTCTTGTTACTCATTTTTATATACACCCACTTCCTTCTTATTCACTGCCCCTATTCCCTGACTCTCTTCTTCCTTAACCCCTGGTAATCACTTATGTATTCTTCATTTCTATAATTTTATAATTTCAAGAATGTTACATAAATTGGATAACACAGTGTATATAACCTTTTGGGGTTGGTTTTTTGGTCCCATTTAGCATAATTCTCTGGAAATTCATCCGACTAGTTGTATATATCAGTGCATGTTTTCTTTTGATTGCTGAGTAGTATTCCATGGAATGGATATACCACAGTTTTTATAAACATTCACTTGTTGAAGGACATCTGGATTATTTCTAATTTGGGGCAACTAAGAACACTGCTGTCAACATTTGTGTTCAGGTTTTTGTGCAAAAATTAGTTTTTATTTCTATGTGGTAAATGCCCAGGAGTACAATTGCTAGTTTATATGGTAGTTGCACGTTCAGTTTTTGAAGACATAGCGAAACTGTTTTCCAGAGTGTATATGCCATTTTACATTCCACGAGCAGTGTATAAGTGATCCAGCTTTTCTGCACCCTTGGAAACATTTTGCCTTGTCACTACTTTTTTTTTTTTTGACCATTCTGATAGTTGTATGGTGAAATACTTTGTGATTTTAATTTGCAAGTTTCTAACATCTGTTAATGTTGAACATAATTCATGCATCTGTATACTCTGGTAAAATGTCTGTTTGTATCTCTTGTCCATTTTCTAACTGGGTAGTTTGGGACTTTTTAACTGTTGAGTTTTGAGAGTTCTTGATATATTCTGGAGAGTAGTTGTTTGTTGGATATATGGTTTGCAAATATTTTCTCCTAGTCTGCAGTTTGTCTTTTTATCCTCTTAAGTGAGTCTTTTGCAGAACAAAAGTTTTAATTTTGGTGAGGTCCGCTTTATCAGGTTCCTTTTATGAATTGTCCTTTTGGTGTCAAGTAAGAACTCTGCCTGTCCTTAGATGGTCACAATTTTCTTCTGTGTTTTTCTAAAAGTGCTATAGTTTTAAATTGCACATTTATGTTCATGATGCTTTTTGAGTTAACTGTTGTATTACATGCATGGTTAGGTTGATCTTTTTTTTTTTTTTTTTGCCTGTGAGCATTCAGTTATTCCAGCATTATTTGTTGAAGAAGCTATCTTTCCTTCACTGAATTCTTTTGTACCTTTGTCAAAAATCAGTTCGGCATATTGGTATGGGTCTGTTCCTCGGTTTTCTATTCGGTTACATTGATCTATGTGTCCATTCCTTGGCAAATACAAGTGTTGATTACCGTAGCTATATATTGGCCTTAATGTTGGGTATAGTGATTGTTCCCAGTTTATTCTTTTTATTCAAAATTGTTTTAGCTATTCTAGTTACTTTGCTTTTCCATATACATTTTAGAATAATTGTACCTATATCTACAAAACAAATCTTTTTGGGATTTTGATAGGAACTATTAATATATAAATGTATATATTAATTTGGGGAAAATTGCAGTCCTTTCTATGCTGAGTCTTTCAATCTGTGAACATGGTATGTCTTTCTGTTTATTTAGCTCTTTTTTATTTTATTTCATCAGTGTTGTTTTTATCATGTGAATCCTGTAAATATTTTGTTAGATTTACACTTAAGTATTTTTGAGCAATTATAAATGATACTATACTTTTAATTTCAGTACTCACATGTTCATTGCTATTAAATGAAAATAGTATTGATTTTTATATGTTTATCTTGTACCCTGTGACCTTCCTTTTAAGTAATGTTTTAGAGATTCCCTAGGATTCTGTGTACTGTCATCTACAAATAGGGATGGTTTTCTTTCTTTCTGCTGTATACCGTTTATTTCCTTTTCTTGCCACATTGCACTAACTAGACTTTGCAGTATTCTGCTGAGTAAGAGTGGTGAGAGCAAACATTTTTTTTTTTTTTTTTTTTTTTTTGAGACAGAGTCTCACTCTGTTGCCCGGGCTAGAGTGAGTGTCGTGGCGTCAGCCTCGCTCACAGCAACCTCAAACTCCTGAGCTCAAGCGATCCTACTGCTTCAGCCTCCCGAGTAGCTGGGACTACAGGCATGTGCCACCATGCCTGGCTAATTTTTTTTTCTATATATTTTTAGCTGTCCAGATCATTTCTTTCTATTTTTAGTAGAGACGGGGTCTCGCTCTTGCTCAGGCTGGTCTCGAACTCCTGAGCTCAAACAATCCGCCTGCCTCGGCCTCCCAGAGTGCTAGGATTACAGGTGTGAGCCACCTCGCCCGGCCGAGAGCAAACATTCTTGCCTTGTTCCCAGCTTCAGGGGAAAAGCATTCAGTCTTTCACCATTAAGTATAACGTTAGCTATAGGTTTTTGCAGATGCTTTTATCAGGTTGAGAAAGTTCCCCTATATTCTTATTTTTTTGGAGTTTATCATGAGTGGGTGTTGGATTTTGTCAGATGCTTTTTTTTTTTTTTTTTTTTGAGACAGAGTCTCGCTCTGTTGCCTGGGCTAGAGTGAGTGCCGTGGCGTCCGCCTGGCTCACAGCAACCTCAAACTCCTGGGCTTAAGCAATCCTCCTGCCTCAGCCTCCCGAATAGCTGGGACTGCAGGCATGCGCCACCATGCCCGGCTAATTTTTTTCTATGTGTATATTTTAGTTGGCCAGATAATTTCTTTCTAGTTTTAATAGAGACGGGGTCTCGCTCTTGCTCAGGCTGGTCTCGAACTCCTGACCTCGAGCGATCCACCCGCCTCGGCCTCCCAGAGTGCTAGGATTACAGGTGTGAGCCACCGCGCCCGGCCACTGTCAGATGCTTTTTATATATCAATCAATAGGATCATGATTTTTCTTTTCTTGTTAACTATGTTGATTGATTTTCAATTACTGAACCAGCTTCACAACACTGGAATAAACACACTTAATCATGGTGTATACTTTTTATATATTTTTGAATTCTATTTGCTAATATTTTGTTTAGAAGTTTTATATTTATATTCATGAGCAATATTTGTCTGTAAATTCTTTTATTATCTTTGTCATATAAGGCTAATACTACCTTTATAAAATGAATCATGAAGTGTTCCATATCCTGATGTACATGATAGAGGATTTTACTTGTACCAATGTAAGTTATAAATGTATTAAAATTAGAAAATTTTAAATTAGACTTTACTCCATTTGTCCATCAATGGAATCTGTTTGAGTAAATGTTGTTACATCAACACAATAGAATTCTATGTAGCTGTAAAAAAGGAATGAGGTAGACCTCTGTAAATTCCTGTAGGGGAATCTGGATCTCCAGCATGTATTATGACTGGTGGGAAGAATGCAGAATAGTATGTATCACACTTTTATGTGGGAAAGAAGGTGATACAAATCTGTATGATTATAATTAATGCAAAGGTAGAAAAAGAGAGGACAGGGATAGGATCTATTTTTCTGAAGGTACCTAGTTTTATAATTTTGAATTTAGACCTATGAAAGTCTCTTACAAGTTATTAAACAAAATTAAGTAAAAATGAAAAAAGAAATCCCTAAAAATGGAGAGCAAAATGAAACAAATGAACCTCATTTTGTTTCAAGTTAGTAGCCTAACCAAACAGAAAATAATTATTTCAAGTATCTTTAAAACATAGCAATTTGACTGGATGCCCTAGTGGGGGATAGCCTAAGAACAAAAAGAATTGCAAACAAATCTTAAATTATTTTTATAATATTTTAGCAATAATACTGGTATTTTTATTTTGATATATATTGTATGAAAAGGAGGCTGGGCGCGGTGGCTCATGGCTGTAATCCTAGCACTCTGGGAGGCTGAGGCGGGTGGATCACTCGAGGTCAGGAGTTCGATACCAGCCTGAGCCAGAGTGAGACCCCATCATCTCTACTAAAAATAGAAAGAAATTAGCGGGCCAACTAAAAATATATAGAAAAAATTAGCCGGGCATGGTGGCGCATGCCTGTAGTCCCAGCTGCTTGGGAGGCTGAGGCAGAAGGATCACTTGAGCCCAGGATTTTGAGGTTGCTGTGAGCTAGGCTAATGCCACAGCACTCTAGCCCAGGCAACAAAGTGAGACTGTCTCAAAAAAAAAAAAAAAAAAGAAAGAAAGAAAAAAGAAAAGCAAATGAGTAATTTTCTTAAAATCATTAGGATCCAGTTTTCAACAAAAGAGAAAAAAGATGCAAATATAATACGAAAAAGT
This sequence comes from Varecia variegata, assembly GCA_028533085.1. NCBI lineage: Eukaryota > Metazoa > Chordata > Mammalia > Primates > Lemuridae > Varecia > Varecia variegata. Next base: position 10,709 of record JAQIFY010000956.1, read on the forward strand.
AGATTTCCTACAATTTGAATTGAAAACATCAGAAGGAACTCATGGTGTATAGTCTCACTTAAAAAGTATTTCTTAGGCTCGGCGCCCATGGCTCACACCTGTAATCCTAGCACTCTGGGAGACTGAGGTGGGAGCATCACTTGAGGTCAGGAGTTCAAGACCAGCCTGAGCAAAAACGAGACCTTGTCTCTACTAAAAATAGAAAAAATTAGCTGGGTGTGGTGAGCCAGTAGTCCCAGCTACTCTGGAGGCTGAGGCAGGAGGATCGCTTGAGCCCAGGTGTTTGAGGTTGCTGTGTGCTAGGCTGACACCACGGCACTCTAGCCCGGATGACAGAGCAAGACTCTGTCTCAAGAAGAAAAAAAAAGTATTTCTTAGCTTTATCTTCTAAAAAGGTCTTGAAAGAATGATCAACCCAGTAGCTATGAACACCTGTAAGTTCCTAGACTACAGGTTTTTTTTTTGTTTTTTTTTTCTGAGACAGAGTCTCGCTTTGTTGCCTGGGCTAGAGTGAGTGCCATGGCGTCAGCCTAGCTCACAGCAACCTCAAACTCCTGGGCTTTAAGCGAACTTACTGCCTCAGCCTCCCGAGTAGCTGGGACTACAGGCATGCGCCACCATGGCCGGCTAATTTTTTCTATATATATTTTTAGTTGGCCAGATCATTTCTTTCTATTTTTAGTAGAGGCAGGGTCTCGCTCTTGCTCAGGCTGGTCTTGAACTCCTGAGCTCAAACAATCCGCCTGCCTCGGCCTCCCAAGTGCTAGGATTACAGGCGTGAGCCACTGCACCTGGCCCAGACTAGTTTTTAAATATGCTTTTTCCTTGCAAGGAACCAGGGTTCATTGGAGAAATGGCTGATTATAGTTCTGGGAAGTAAATGTGTAGGATGAGTCTAGAATATCTTGTCCTGTAGAAAAGGAAGAAAGCTATCAAGAAGAATGAGTCATGTCAGGAGCTAGTTGGAAGGGACTCAGATTAGCACATAGGTGGGACAGTTTGAGTATGAAAAAGAGTAATGAATGCAATGAATTTTATTTTATTTTACTTTATTTTATTTTTATTTTTGAGACAGGATCTCACTCTGTTGCCTACCCAGTCTAGAGTACAGCAGCATCATCATAGCTCACTGCAACCTCAAACACCTGGAGCCAAGCGATCCTTCTACCTCAGCCTCCCGAGTAGCTGGGACTACTAGGACTACAGGCATGTGCCTGGCTAATTTTTAAAATTTTTTTTTAGGGATGGGTCTTGCTATTTTGCCCAGGCTGGTCTTGAACTCCTGGCCTCAAGTGATCCTCCCAGTTTAGCCTCTCAAGGTGCTGAGATTACAGGTGTGAGCCACTGCACCCAACCTACATTTTAAAAGGAAAAACCAAAAACAAAAAACCAAACAAACATGACATATGTTAAAATGCATAAGTTCATGTTGATACTTAAAACTAAAAATACTCCACTCGCTTTTGGAGAATGGTAAAGGACCAAGTCATTATTTTACACACTAGTAAATAGAGGGAGAGGAAAAACAGAATATCCTGCCTTTCCTTTAGGAACTATGCCTCAGGCTAACCATTAGTTTATGAAGGAAAGTTATTTTTTATTAGAATAATTCCAGCTAGTTAATGCAAAAAAAAAAAAAAAAAAGGATAGAGTATTACTTTTGTAACCCCTAATGAGATAACGGACCTAGTCAATGGTCATCAAAAGTTGTTAAAATCATGAGGTGAAAAGCTGTTGGAGAACTTTATAAGATATATCAGGCTGAGATTACATGGGTCTGGGAACCAAAGAATAAATAAAAAAAAAAAAAAAAAAAAATTAAAAAAAGAAAGTATCAGGCTGAGAAAGCCTGAATTCATTCATCAGTTTTAACATTATAAAAATAAACCAGATATTAATGCCTATGGATATAATGTAGCAATTGAAATTGGTTCTGATCAGGCTTCTAGGTCCATCTACTAATTTATAAGAAACACAGGAGGTAGAGGAACATGTTAAATGAACTACAGGTGTGCAATTCCCAGAATATGTGGAATTTTGTAGGCCAAATGACCTTTACTTCAACAGATAAATTTTAAGAGATGTACCAACTAAATACAGTGGGTGAACCTCTTTTGTTTCCTAAGTGAGAAAAATGAGGCAATTGGTGAGATTCAAACACTGCTTGTATATAAAATACTATTAGAGAATAGTGTTAATTTCATTGGCTGTGGTAAGAGGCAGATTGAGTGGGCTTCTTATCTAAATGGCATGTCTTGATACACATTGTTAATGCTTTGTTTACCTTTATAACTTAGCATATGAAGTGAATGTCCTTGGCACTATTCCTTTGAGAGTTTTGAAGTGGGTTTTTTCCCTTCAAATTTCTTGAGGATTTTTGAATTAGTACTCTTAAGGAATATTGGTCTGTAGTTTTCTTGTAGTGTACGGTTTTGTCTGGCTTTGTTCTCAGGGCAATGCTAATCTCATAGAACAAGTTAGGAAGTGTTCCCTCCTCTTCAATTTTTTGGAAGAGTTTAAGAAGGACTCGTGTTCTTTAGTATTTGATAGAATTCACCAGTGAAACCATCTGAAGAGCTTTTCTTTGTTGGGAGGTTTTTGATTACACATTCAATCTCCTTACTAGTTATATGTCTACTCAGATTTTCTATTTTTTCGTGATTCCAACGTGGTAAGTTTTGTGTTTCTAGGAATTTATCTTTTTCATCCAGATTATATAATTTATTGTCTTATATTTGCCCACAGAACTTTCTTATAATCTTTTTTTATGTCTAAAGAATCTGTATTAATGTTCCCATTTTCATTTCTGATGTTAGTAATTTGTGTCTTCTCTGTTTTTCTTAGCTTCACTAAAGGTTTTTTCACTTCGTTGATCTTTTCAAAGAACCAATTTCGGTTTTGTTTTTCTATTCTCTGGTTTATTTATCTCTGCTCCTGCCTTTATTACTTTTCTTCACTAGCTTTGCATTTAGTTCCTGTTTTTCTAATTTCTTATAAATTTAGATAGTTAATTCTATAAATTTTTCTCCCAGCACTGCTTACACTGCACCCCATAAGTTTTAATAATTTGTTATTTCATTTTCATTCATCTGTACTTTCTGATTTCCCTTGTGATTTCTTTTTTGACCCATTGTTTATCTAAGAGTGTGTTGTTTATTTTCCACTTGGGAATTTTCCAGTTTTATTTTTATTGCTGATTTCTAACTGTATCCCACTGTGGCGAAGTTACTATTAGAGAAGATACACTGTCAGAGAAGATACTTTGTATGATATTTATATTTTTAAATCTATTGAGACTTGTTTTGTGTCCTAGCATACAGTCTATTCTGAAGGATGTCCCATGCAGAAGAAAGTGTATTCTGTTGTTATTTGGTAGCATTTTCTGCATATGTCTGTTAGAGTTACTTGATTTATTGTTTGAGTCCTCTATTTCCTTTCCTATCTTCTGTCTAGTTGGTCTATCCATTATTGGAAGTGGAGTATTGAAGTCTCCAACTATTATTGTAGAACTATCTATTTCTCTTTTCAACTTTGTCAATTTATTGTTCAAATATTTTGAGGATATGTTATTAGTTATATAAATGTTTATAATTGTAATATCTTCTTGCTGAATTGAACCTTTTCTTAACATATAACATCATCCTTCTTTGTCGTTTGTAACCTTTCTTGTTTTAAAGTCTATTTTGGGCCGGGCGCGGTGGCTCACGCCTGTAATCCTAGCACTTGGGAGGCCGAGGCGGGCGGATTGTTTGAGCTCAGGAGTTCGAGACCAGCCTGAGCAAGAGCGAGACCCCGTCTCTACTAAAAATAGAAAGAAATTATCTGGCCAACTAAAAATATATATAGAAAAAATTAGCCGGGCATGGTGGCACATGCCTGTAG
>JAQIFY010000957.1:0-14590 GCA_028533085.1 Varecia variegata
GGCTGATGCCACGGCACTCACTCTAGCCTGGGCAACAAAGCGAGACTCTGTCTCAAAAAAAAAAAAAAAAAAAAAAAAACCAAACAAAAAATAACTCCTAGCTTCAAGTGATCCTTCTCCCTCCTCGGCCTCCCAAATTGCTGGGATTACAAGCATGAGCCACAGTGCCCAGGTCAATTATTAAAATTTAGGGAAGGGAAAAAAAACAGACCTCTGAGAAAAGGATGCCAGCTGACTGAGTAGATACAATGAAATTGATCCTTTTGATGTTGGAAAATCTGTAAACCAAATTAAGCTACAGCCATGGAAAGGAATTGCTAGTGCCAGAGTGAAGAAGCTTTATTGGGTGACATTCAAAGGCACAAAAAGCAAACAGAAAGCCGTTAAGCGCCATCTTCTTCCACTAGCCTCTGGGTCTCCCTCTTAGCGCCCCCTGGCAATCCTAACAGGGAACCAGCTGGCGAAGCTTAAATGTGATCAGCAGAGTAGCACAAAGCAGAGTATGGAAGGGTGGCTTTGGAGGTAAGAGACAATAGCTTAATGACTGACACAAGGCTCTTTCCAAGGAAAAGCTCACCAAGCTACAGGAGGGCAAGAGTTTCTTCCTGCCATCCAAGATACCTCAAGCAGGGCAGCTCCTCCCAGGAGGAAGAAAGAAGCAAAGGAACAGGTTTACCTTTACTCCTCCCACCATCACTCAACCCACATAATGTGGGCCAAGAAATGTCCTTAGACCTGACCACCCCCTCATGTTTGGACACAAAGTGAGGGAAGGAAAAATGGTTCCAAGATGAGTCATGAGCTTCCAGTAGACTGAAATCACCCTGACTATTCTTCTTTTCCCTAGTATGTCTGTTCCTCCTCAAGGGAATATCCCAGTAGTATATCTGTAAAACTCAATGTAAGCATCTAATAGAGCCATCTTTCCCATCCTTATTTCTAATCCTGTAAATACATTTAAAATCTAAGACATGAGCAGTTTAACTCCTCAAAACTGTTGCCTTGGCCAGGCGTGGTAGCTCACACCTGTAATTCTAGCACTCTGGGAGGCTGAGGAGAGAGGACTGCTTGAGTTCAGGAGTTCAAGACCAGCCTGAGCAAGAGCAAGACCCCATCTCTACTGAAAATAGAAAAATTATCTGGGCATCATGGTGTGCACCTGTAGTCCCAGCTACTCGGGAGGTTGAAGCAAGATGATCACTTGAGCCCAGGAGTTTAAGGTGGCAGTGAGTTATGATGACACCACTGCACTCTACCCAGGGTGACAGAACAAGACTCTGTCTCAACAAAAACAAACAAAGACAAAAAAAAACCTGTTGCCTTCAGGATCATCTTAGATAGGTCAAAACAAGACATTAAGTTGATCCCAAGAACATATATAAGGCCATCTTAGTCCATTTTGTACTGCTATAGCAGAATACCATGGACTGGATAATTTATGATGAACAGAAATTTATTGGCTCATGGTTCTGAAGGCTTAAAGTCCAAGGTTGAGGGGCTAGAATCTTGTGCATCACCCCATGGTGAAAGAGTAAAAAGAGACCAAGAGAGAGAAAGAGAAAATCAGGCTGACCCTTTTATAAAGAACCCACTCCCTTAGTATTGGCATTATTCCACTGGTGAGGGCAGAGCCCCATGACCTAGTAACCTCTCATTAGGCCCCACCTCCCAACACTGTCTCATTGAGTATTCAGTTTTGAACACATGCTTTGGGGGGAACATATTAAAACCATAGCAAGTGCTAAGATTCTCTTATTTTATTAACCATCTTTCCATACTAGATCAGTAAAAATCATTAATCAATAAGAACTAAGTAATAGTCCATATAATGCAACACTAGAAGTATAAAATATCCCAAACTTGTCCCCATCCTCTAAGATGAAGGTCTTCTCTTTGCTCCCATGGGTAAATTAACTTCTATAATGTGTACATACATTTTCTTTTCATTTGTTTTGCTTAAAATTCTCTTCCCATTTCCCTTACTACTTCTGAGAAGAATCAAATTGGGCTTTTTTAAGCTTCCACAAGATGGAGGAGTCTGGGATCATGGTAAGCTGACACATCTCTCTTCGCCTCCCAAATGCACATGATCTGCTGTTCCTGCCCTGATCAGCTGCAAAAGCTGATAAGCAGCTGAATTTCAGAAACTTAGGCTCCAATCCATGTCTAATGAGGAGAGCTCATGGGACACCTAAAGAAGAGGGTCAAAGACTAGGATAATTGAATCTTTGAAGGAGCTTGGTCCCCAGAGATTTTTCACCCCCGCTATGGTTTGAATGTTTGTCCCCTCCAAAACTCATTTTGAAACCTAATCAACAATGTGGCAGTATTGAGAGGTAGGGCCATTTTTTTCTGTATTAATGGGATCAATAGGTTAATGGATTAATGAGTTATCATAAGAGGGGACCTGGGGGCTTTATAAGAAGAGGAAGAGAGACCTGAGTTGTCACGTTAGCTCCCTTGCCATGTGATACCCTGCACTGCCTCAGGACTCTGCAGAGTGTTCCCCAGCAAGAAGGCTCTCACCAGATGCATCCTCCTGACCTTGGACTTCTTAGCCTCCATAACTGTAAGAAATAAATTCCTTTCTTTGTAAAAATTATCCAGTTTCAAGTATCCTGTTATAAGCAATGCAAAACAGGCTAATATACCCCAAAAGTGACCAAAACTATATCAGTAGCACTTCATAAAATTGAAGCACAATACACATGCACATAAAGGATCTTTGGGAGCTGAAAACTTTGATTTTCAAACCAAATAGTTCCATAAATTAATTGACAGAAAAGTGGCCAACAGTGAGATCTGAATTAATGCGCTGGAACATCAATTAGAAGAACAATCTCAAAATACAGAAAAGAAAATATTGAGAGGAAAGATGAAAATATTGAGAGGAAAGGTAAAAAAAACTTGGAGGATAGATTTGAGTGAACCAAAATGCCAATAATAGGTGTTCTAGAAATCACAAATGGAATACAGGGATGAGAAGAAATAATTAAAACAAACAACAATAAAAGAAAATTTTCTGAGATGAAGGAAAATCTAAGTTTTCAGATTAGAAGTATACACTAAGATCGCTTCAACATTTTGGCTAAGACCAAGTGTAAAAGTATACACTAAGTTCTAGATAAATTTGACTGAAGAAAATATATTCATGAGCATATCCTATTAAAATTGCTGAATTCCAAGGATAATAAAAATATTACATGTTTCCAACAGGAAGGGTAAATTATCTACTAAGAACTGGTATAAAACTTCTTATCCACCACATTGGAAGTTAGAAGATGTTGGAGTAGTACCTATAAACTACTGAGAGGAAAGTATTGCAACCCAAATGCTGATTATTTTTTTAACTGTCAGGAGGAAATGGTTATTTGCAGATATGCATGGCACCCATGTCTCACCAGAAGAAAATGAACAATAAAAGGCTATAACCAAACAACAAATGAGTCAAGACAGAAAACTCAAAATCTAACATAATGAAGAGGAGAGGAAACAGTAATGAGCATCAAGCTTTGAAGTGTGTGTGTGCATGTGAGTGAATATGTGAGCATGTACCTGTATGTATGTACACACATAAGAAAGAGAGAGAAATAGAGACAGAACTATAAATGGATACCGATAAACTGTGGGGATGAGTTATATATGCACTAAATAAGGATTATTAAAATATAAGGGATAAACTGCAGTGAAAATTTTAATAATGCTCAAGAACAAAAAGTACTAAACTATTTCAACAACATGTTAAGATTGGCAATAGAGAAAAGAAAGAGATGTTGATGTACTTTAAAAGTATCACCTGGGATGGGACTGAGATTATATGAGATGATAAAGTGAAAGTATTCTTAAAATCCTATTTTATGGGAGTAATGATAAAAGAAGTAGAGGCAAGATGAGGGTTCTTAATGAGGGAAATAGGCAAGATTTTTGAAAAATAAATAGAAAAGAAATATGAGTTTGAATTACAGAAAAGGGAATGGGAAAGTACTATAGAACTTCCAAATTAACAAGAGGAAACAAATGAAATTAATACAAACTTTAACACTAGAAAAAAACAATGAAAATAAAAAAAGAATACTCATTTGGATTACTTAAATATTTATAGTATTCCATTTTAATTTATCTATTGGATTTTTGGCCATATATTTTTTGTTTTGTCTTATTTTTAGTGGCTGCTCTAGGGATTACAATATAAAATACTCAATCTTGCCGTCTCAGTCTAATTAGAGTTAATTTTGTACCACTTCATGTACAAAGTAGAGGTCTCCCAACCATATATTAATAGTTCCCTCCACCAACCTTTATATTATAAATGTCATATACTTTTCATCTTTATTCATTGAAAATCCTGTAAGGTTTTCCTTTTTTCAATCATACATATTTTAAAGACTTTAAGAGAAAAAAAAATAATCTTTTGTGTTCACCCAGGGGTTTGCCATTTCTGTTGTTCTTCCTTCATGTCTGAAGATTCTTTCATCCTGAAAAAACTTCCTTAGGCATTTCTTATGGAGCAGGTCTGCCCACGATGATTCTCTTAGCTTTCCTTCAGCTGAGAAAAAAACATTTTTATTTTGCCTTCATTCCTGGTGGACTGAACATAGAATTTTGGACTGACAGTTTATTTCTGGTTAGTTTTTTGTTTTGTTTTTGTTTTTGTTTTTGTTTTGTTTTGTTTTGTTTTGTTTTGTTGAGACAGAGTCTCACTCTTTTGCCCAGACTAGAGTGCCATGGCATCAGCCTAGCTCACAGCAACCTCAAACTCCTGGGCTCAAGCGATCCTACTGCCTCAGCCTCTCGAGTAGCTGGGACTACAGGCTCTGTGAGCACCACCACACACAGCTAATTTCTCTGTTTTTAGTAGAGACGGGGTCTCGCTCTTACTCAGGCTGGCCTCAAACTCCTGACCTCAAGCAATCCTCCCGCCTTGGCTTCCCAGAGTGCTAGGATTACAGGCGTGAGTCAGTGCGCCCTGCCAAGATTGACAGTTTATTTCTTTCAACACTTATAGTTTTCATTTCACTCTTTTCTGGCCTGCATGGTTTTTGATGAAAAATCCACAGTCATTTTAATCATTGCTTCCCTGTATATAACATGTCACTTTTCTCTAGCTGCATTCAAGACTTTTTCTTTATTTTTAGTTTCATCAGTTTGAATGAGATGTATCTAGGTACAGCTTTCTCTGAATTTGTCTGAAGTTTTCACTGAGCTTCCTGAACATAAATGTATGGGCTTTTATTTTTTTTTTTTTTTAGATTTGGAAAGTTTTAGCCATTATTTCTTAAAATGTATTTTCTGCCTCAATCTTTCCCTCTTCTCATTCTAGGATTTCCATGAAATGTATGTTAGACCTCTTGATATTGTTCCATCAGTCTCTGATGCTCTATTAATTTTTCAATCTTTTATTTTTGTTCCTCATATTGGATAATTTTGTTGATCTATATTCAAATTTACTGATTTGTTTCTCGATCTTCTCCATTGTGCTAGTAAACTCATCCAGTGAATTTTTCTATTTCAGATGTTGTAATTTTTAGCTCTAAAATTTCCAGTTTGTTCTATTTTATAATTTTTGTTTCTCTTCAGAGAGCTCTCACTTTTCCATTTATTTCAAATGTATTTAAGTTGATCCCATGGAGCATAGATATAATAGATGCTTTAAAGGCTTTGTCTGATAATTCCAACATCTAGGTTATCTCAGGATTGGTCTTTGTCTTTTTCCTTAAGAATTTGTCACATTTTTTCTGGTTCTTTGTATATCAAGTAACAAGCCATTGAGAATATTATGTCATGCAGACTTTGGGTCCTATTATAATCTTTTATGTTGGTGAGGATGTAGAACTGGAACTCTCACATATCCCAGAATGCAAAATGGTTTAACCACTTTATAAAACTGTTTGGCAGTATCTTATAAAGTTAAACATATATCTACAATATAACCCACATATTATTCCTACATTTTCACCCCAGAGATATGAAATCGCATGTCCATACAAAGATTTCTACATAAATAGTCATAGCAGCTTTCTTCATGAATTCCAAAAACTGAAAACAACCCAAATTTCCAACAACACATCATTGTATAAACAAATTGTGACATATCCTTATAAGAAATGTAAAAGAAATAAACTATTGCTATATGTGCAAAATAGATGACTCTCAAAACCATTATGCCATTTGAAAGAACTCAGTCAGAAAGAGTGCATAGTATATAATTCCATTCATATACAATTTTAGATGATTCAAACTAATTTATATTAGCAAAAAGCAGGACGTGTTTGCCTAAAAACAGGGGTGAAGAGACAAATAGATTACAAAGAAACATGAGGAAACTTTTGCAGGGGGTAGGAAGGTTTACTATCTTGATTGAGGATATGGTTTTATAAATATAAATATATGAAGTGATTACACTTTCCACTTTAAATATGGATTTTGTGTATTTTAATTACATCTCAATAAACTTGCGACAAAATGAGGAATAAACCAAGTAATAAATACAAAACATGAAACAAAAGAGATGGAATAACATCAAGCATATGAGTCCATACACTGTACATGATTGAATTCTTCCATTAAAAGACAAAAGAAAAATATCATATTTGTTTTTTTCTTTCAAAAAGATTTCTAAGCTTACAAGAAACATTTAAAGTGATAATGAAAGGCTGAAAATAAAGAAATATACAAAGAGCCACTTGGAAAATATAAATAAAAGGAAAGTTGGATGGAATATTTTAAAATCAGGAAAGTTTATAAAAAATAAAACAGGATAAAGAGATATTTTGCAATAAGAATGCACTATTTATAAAGAAGATACAATGGTTACCAAATAAAACAACAGATAAATATGTCAAGCAAAAATCATTGGAAATGCAAAGAGAACTTAATAAAAATACAAATATTCAATATACCTCCTTCAGAAATGGGTATATCTACCAGACAAAAAATAAGCAAATACCTACAGGAACTGAATATTAATACAATCAATAAATCGAGTGATATAATCAATAACTATATTAGATATATGGAAATCCATATGGCTCCAAATAGAGAGTAGTTTGGTCTTATGTGCATAAAGCATTTACAAAAATTGATCCTGTACTTTGCTTAAATAAAAATGTATTAAGGGTAAATAGTTTACAGGCTACATTTTCCATTCACAATAAATTAGAAACAAAAGGTAAAAGTGGCTTGCTTAAGGTACTGTTGAGACTTTTCTGAAGCTGAAATACTTCCTGACATTGATCATGACACAGTGTGAAACATGTAAGCAGAATATCTGGGGTCAAATTTCACCTCAAATTCCTGACTGTGTGACATTGGGGCAGTCACACAACCCCTCTGAGATTCTGACTCCGATAAAATTGCAGTGACTCTCCTCACTCTACAAATTTCATAACAGTTGTTGTCAACAACAAGGCCAATTAAGGTCATGGAGATCACAGTGTTTTTCAAATTATAAAGTACCATTCAAACATAGGGTTTTTCTGAGAAAGTATGCCCAAGTGGCAATCAACTGAACTCGCAAAAAGACTTTAGGGAAAAAAAAGCTTTAGAAATATATTCTTCCTTTTTGGGGTCTGCCTGTACATGTATGCAAAGATCTTTTAAAAGAAATCTAAAAATGTCATACATACTTGGAATAGTAGGAGCTGTGCAACTAACAATGACAACTTGTTACTAACTTTCAACTAATGAGGAGTAAAAGTCCCTCAGATAGGAGCTACTTAAATATTTGATGACTAATAAATTAAATGTTAATTAAATACTTCAGTGATTTTCTTCCCTGACCAGCATATAATTAACATTTAATTTGTTATAAAATATTTAAAGTTATGAAATATCCTATGGCATCAAAATGTCTCCATCGTCAAACTATCTTGGGACAATGTGTCAAGGGTACAAGAGGTTAGACTGGCATTTAAACCTCAGGAGACAGGACATAAAAAGTGTCTTTTGTGATTTTCTCACAGAAAGAAATTGAGAATGAGATAAGGGGAATCTCATTTCCCAATTGAATTTAACCAAAGAATTTATAACTAAGTGCTACTAAGTAGTCAAGGATGAAATAGGAATGAGGCACCCTTCCAAATCTAAAATTATATTATCTCATGAATGCTGCAACCACCTCAACGGTAAGTGGAAAAAAACATGATTAAAAATTGGTTAGGAAGAAAACCCATTTTCTTTGGCCTCTTTGAACTTGAAACACACCTAGAAGAATGAGCATTAGGAGGAGGTAGATGGAATAGAACAGTTATCTAGTAACACAGGCAGTGCCAAAAGAGAAATGTCCTACTCCTACATTCCCCACAGAGCTGGCTAAAAGTCCCAGATAGAAGTGCATTTTCCCTATTGGTTTGAAGCTGACCTTGGAAAGTACATGAGCCTGGGCTTATAATAAGCCAAGCAGGGGCTAGCAGGGCAAAGAGAGCTGTGGAATAACATCTAGCTAATAAGGATAGAGAGATTTGGGGTCTGAGGAATGAGCATCCACATTGTTAGTCTTTAAAACCACACAGAATTGTCCCTGGACCAAGAGAAACACCTTTTGTTGTAGATCATCAGTAGAGCTGGGAAGACGTCAAAATATCAACATTAATAGGAGTTTGGAAGAAGTTGATGCCAATCCTCATGGATAACTTTGAAGGATTCAAGACTTCAATGGAGAAGTAACTACAGACATGTTAAAAACAGCAAGAGAGTTATAAGTGGATCCTGAAGATGTGACTAAATTGCTGTAATCTCATGATAAAATTTGAATAGACAAGGAGTTGCTTCTAATGGAAGAACGAAGAATGTGGCTTCTTGAGATGGAATCTACTTATGGCGTAGCTGCTGTGAACATTACTGAAATGACAGCAAAGGAGTTAGAATATTACATAAACTTTGCTGGGGAGAGAAAGGAATGCTTATACATTGTTGGTGGGACTATAAACTAGTGCTACCTTTACGGAAAATAGTATGGAGATTACTCAAAGAACTAAAAGTAGACCTACCATTTTATGCAGCAATTCCACTACTGTGTATTTACCCAAAGGAAAAAAAGTCATTTTATCAAAAAGACACTTGCAGTAGAATGTTTATTGCAGCATAATTCAAAATCACAAAGATGTGAAATCAACCCAAGTGCCCATCAATTCTTGAGTGGATTAATAAAATGTAGTATATGTACACAATGGAGTACTACTCAGCCACAAAAAAGGAAAAAAGGTATTAACCTTTTGCAACAATCTGGATGGAACTGGACACCATCCTCCTAAGTGAAGTATCACAAGAATGAAAACACAAACATCACAGGTACTCACTATTAAATTAGAACTAACCTATCAGCACTCATGTGCACAGATGGAGGTAAAACTCAACAGAAATCATGGAGGTGGAAAGGGGGGGTTGGGTGAAATCATACATAACGGGTACAATGTACACTATCTGAGTGATTGGCACACTTATAACTTTGACTCAAGCAGTACAAAAGCAATCCATGTAACCAAACATTTATATCCCTATAATATTCTGAAATAATAACAATAATAATAATAATAATGTATTTTACACCTTTTCATTTCTCTTCTCCTTCTGGAATTCCCATGATATGTATATTTGCTCACTTAATGGTACCCTATATGTCTTCTAGGACTTCTTCACTCTTTTTTATTCTTATTTCTTTTTTTCCTCTGACTGGGTAATTTCCAATGACCTATCTTGAAGTTCAGAGATTCTTTCTTCTGTTTGACTAGTCTGCTCTTGAAACTCCCTAGTGTACTTTTTATTTCATTCATTGAATTTTTCAGCTGCAGGATTTCCATTTGGTTCTTTTTTATGATTTCTATCACTTTGTTGAATTTATCATTCATATCATGAATTGTTTTCTTGATTTTATCAAATTATCTATCTGTATTTTCTTATATGTTATAAAGTGTCCTTAAGATAATTTTTTGAATTAATTTTTTTGTAATTTGCTGATTTCTTTTTCACTGGGGTCTGTTACTAGAGAGTTATGCTCCTTTGGTGATGTCATATTTCCTTGTCTTTTCATGTTTCTTGCTTTTCTATGTTGATGTCTGTACATCTGATGGAACAATTGCATCTTCCAAACTTTCTGAAGTACCTTTTGTCAAGAAAGACTTTCACTTGAAGATAGATCTTAGTGTGCTGATTGATAAGTGTTCAGTGACTGTTTCTGGGTAGGTACAGTGGAATACTCTCTATGCAGTTTCATTGGCTGAGCAATACCTGTGGGTGTCTTAGTGGCCTAGGTCGTAGAAGTTTGTGGTAGTGGTGGCAGTGGCATAGTTGTTAATGTCCTTCATGTTAAGGGATTTTGGGGTCCTCTTATTCTTGTTTTCCCATGTTGAGGAGACTTGGCCAAGGATATCCCTCTTTGTGTCAGGTATGAAACAGCCTACAAGCAGCTGCAGCAGTGCTGGGTTCCAGGTGCATGTGCTCAGAATGGCTGTGGGGCCAAGGTTCTAGGCTCAGGGTCTTGTGAACCTATTGTGCCACCTGGGTCCTGGGATTCAAGTTTGCTCTCTGTGACAGAATTGGATGTAGGTTAGCCACAGAGCCAGGATTTGTGACTCTGAGGCATCTCCTACCAGCTTAGGCCCAGGGGGGCTGGATTATAGCTATGATTCTACCTCTGAAAGGCAGAATACAGTATTGGCCCAGCTCCAGGAAAGAAGTGGTGCTTTTAGGACTTGGGCCTTGGGAATAGGGTGTGGCTGCAATTCTCAAATATAAGCCAATAAGGGCTCAGTGGCAACTCAAGTCCCAGGGGATGAGGCACAATGTTGCAGTGACCCTAGGCCCTGGGATGGTGGGGCTCAGTTGTATCCCAGACTCTGTGAGGCCAGGTACAGCAGCAGCAAGTACCCCAGAATAGTAGAACACAGCTGTTGTTTGTGCCCTGGAGGTAGGAGGAAGGAACAGCACAGTGCTGACACCACTCCCCAAGGAGTTGCTTGGCCTATAGAGTGGGGTGTCTAAGCTCAGCCACTGCTCTGTTTCCCTGGTGTGCAGGGTACTACGTCAGCTAAGCCATGGAATGATCAGCCACTCAGCTTGGCCAGGACACCAATTCCCCATGGAGAGATGTGCCACTTGAGCTCAGGCTTAGTGGGTGTGACTTTTCTGGAGGGCCTAGGCACCATTTACCGGGATGCAGGGGGCTGCTTCAACTTAGGTGCCTGGGAGATATCACTGCTTTCAGTGGCCGAGGTACTGTTTTGGTAGGAGGTGACCTCATAAGGAAGGGTGTAAGAGCTGCTCACAGCTTGGCTTGGGAATGTTGGGCCACTGGGTTAGGGTGGTTTGGTGGCAGCTTAGCCTCAGGAATGAAAAGGTGCCATGGCTACTTGCCCCCAGAGCAAGACACATTCTAGCTCTAGTTCCAGTTCTCAAAATGGTGCACTGCAGTAGCCACACAGGCCGCAGGGGGTGGGGGACAGTGTTGGCTCCTTTTTTTGAGGGGAGCACAGCTATGTGGACTCCAAGCAACTCCTTCAGCTGGGCTTAGTGCCTGTAAGGACTGCATGGGACCTGGGTAGTGAGGTCTGTAGGTATCCAGGTTGTTGATGGAGGTTGCTGGGATCCTCTTGCTTACCTTCTCATCATAAGGAGAAATTCCTCCTGGTTCCCACCTGACCCTGGTTGGGAGATGGGGTGGTGGAGGCCCAGCATTTCCTCCCATTTTCTCTGTGGCTATCCAAAGTCTCTGTGCTCCAGAAACTTCTCCAATGCACTCTGGCACTTTCCCTCCATTACTTTCATTAAAACGTGGTTGTTTATTCATTGTTCTGGTTGTCTTTGTGAGGCAGATGAGTGCAAGGGGCTTCTGGTCAGCCATCTTGCTAATGTCACCAAGGTGTCTTTTATAAAGTCACTAATCCTTTAATCCCTAATCATGAGGGCTCTGCCCTCATAATATAATCACCCCCAAAGGCCCCACTTCCTAGTAACATCACCTTGGGGGTTTGAGTGTCAACATATGAATTTGGGGGGAGGACATAAACATTCAGACTGTAGCATCATGTGATTTTACAATTTCAGAGTTCATAGTAACTGTCAGAATGCAGAGCATCCTAAGAATTTCTTTTAGAGGAAGAACTTTGGTTTTGGTGTATTTAACGTATCAGTAGGTAATTCAATAGAGGAGCTGGGGACAATGAACAGTGTTTATCAGACACTATTTGAGCAAACAGCAGATCTAGAGGTCTGATGTTGTCAGAAATTACATGAATCTCACATGAGGTTATGCAGCAACATCAGGTTTGGTGATGTCTGAAATTTTGCTTACACTGTCAGAAGATGTTTTCTTGTTGTAACAGCTTTCAGCCATGCCATTTAACTCTCCAGTGAGTCCACCACAGTGATAAAGCTCTTTGTATCCCTCGACTGGCAGGGAACATCAGCGTCACACATAATTATCATCCTTGGAGAAAAGAGTCCATTAATGATCTGGGCTGAAACCAGGTCTGAATATTAATGAAAGAGTAGCCTTCTAGGATATTAATTAGGGGTGACACTTTCAGGGCAAGTTTGACTTTTCTTCCTCAGATTCCAGTTGAGACTGTGCATTGGATGTGAGCAAAATGCAGATCAGAATAAGAAAAGAAAAGATGGAATAATGGAGAATTGGGTGGCAGGGGAATGGGTGTGGGGAGGAAAAGTGACCATGAAAAGCAAATCAGGACAATTACAGTCCTAAAACACAAAAAGCAGTTTGGGTGCCTATAACTCAGATGTCAGCTGCCCTCTCCTTGTGATTTGAGATTTAATAAAACTGGCTCTACCTCCTTTCCTGTGCTCTGTGGGCAGTCTAATATTCTCCCCCAAGATATCTGAGAATCTCTAGGGTTTATGTTCTCAAGGTTTTTTGGATCCTCCGTTTCTCAACCTGATGAACATGACATTTCACCTGCATTTCTTGCCTGTGGTTCTCTTGCCTCTATCCTTGACACGCAAAGTATGGTCTTGAGAGCAGGAGTATTGGTAACACCTGGGGCTTGTTAGTAATGCAAGAATCTTGCCCCCTCCAGACCTACTAGCCGAAAATCTGCTAGGTTAACAAGATCTCCAGTGGTTAGCATGCATATTATAATTTAAGAAGCTCTACTATACTCAATGCAGAAAATGCAGATGTAGTTACTCCTTGGTTTCCCAGAAAAAGCATGGTAGGAATAACAGAATTTATTACAGATTTGGTGCGGTGTAGGGATTTTCTTGGAAGCAATGCCTGTACTTTAGAATTGAATGTTAGCTACCCCTATACTTAAAATCTTTGGACCATTTTGACCTGTTGCTTGACTATCTCTTTTTCTCAAATCTCACATCTCAATTCCTCTCATTTTATTATGCAAAGTCATTTAGTTCTCTACTCCCAACCTGGCTCTGTGCTCACTTTTGCAGACATAAATAAATTCATTCATGTGCTTCTATAAAACAAAGGGTTACCTACTCTTGCTCTCAACCTTTGGTATCCCATAAAAAACTGACACAAACTTTTAAGTTGCATCTCTTCCTTTCTTTCTCCTTTCTGTCCTCTATGAGCAGAAGGAAGCAGCACAGACATATATTTTTTTCTCTGATATGAAATACGTCACCTCCACCCCTCTTAAAGGGCAAAAGCTGCTATAATCATTTTGGATTTTAAAACAACTTTTTTCATCCTGCTACATGCCTAAATCTCAATTATTCATTGTAAAGAAAGATAAGAATAGCTTGGGTCATTCAAATCCACAGAGTCTAAACACCATATGTGAGCCATCACTTTCAAACATTTTAACAGAATTACAGACAAAGAATAAGAATTATTCTAAGAACAAGTTATAATTGATTTTTCTTTATTTGATCAGTTTCTTTTGTCAAGACCAGCTCCTATCTTGGACTTCAGATTTGTGACTCAGGCCAGGGTAACCTATTACCACACTTTTTACCCAACTCACTGACTCTGCTTGTGGGTCATGTGGAGAAGTCTCTCTGGGATTGACTATAGTCCCTAACTGGATGTTAACACAAATTCCTGGCTGAGGTAGGTATTGCCTTGGGACCAGATGACCAGGAACATGGAGAGTCATCAGACTTACTGAAAGAAGAGAGAAGGAAAAGAGTTTTACCTGCCTCCATGTGAGGTGGAAGGAAGAGAATGTCCTAGACATGGAAGGCTGGAAGCACAGACTGGGTGGGCAGCCTGCATGACTGATAACACATCAGATTAATTTCTTTTATAATGTAGGTGGGCATTAACTTCTAGTATGTACTAACCAACATTGATCAATAGAAGAGTTGATAAACATAGTCTTGAATTCAGTTGAGCATGACAAATATTCAGATCACCAAATATTTTTTCAGTACCTACCATATGCCAGGGACTGTGTGAGGCCTAGGCAAGTACAAATAATTACAAAATAGTTCCTGCCTTCAAGGAGCATAATCACAGGACAAAATTAAATTTGAATAATTGGTAAATCCTAAAATAGATACAAATACACACCATCTTATATAAGCACAAATTATTTCTTTGCTTCTTCTTGGACAATCAAGGAAGGCATCAGGAAGAGGTGTCACCTGAGAAGAGATTTTTCTATTCTCCTATGGTGGA
>JAQIFY010000958.1:0-14589 GCA_028533085.1 Varecia variegata
CTCTCTTTATATTTACAAGGGGACAACCGGGTGCCCGTTGCTATCACCAACCCCCGAAGAGGATGGATGCTTCTCTTCCTGAGATTTTACCTCTTCCCCCAAACAGCAGTCCCTAAATGTGGAATCCAGAATTCCAGAAACAGGCCACACAGCTGCTTATTAAGACAAATTATCTGAGTTTCTCTGCTGTTTCCCCTTATGGGAACTCACCCACCAATTCCCCTAGAATACCCCAGAATTGACACAGGAATGTGTCGACACTCACATGTACTCTCCCCTGCCTTACATGGCTGGACATTGGTGCAAGGCATGCTGGGACCTTGGTTCTGCGGATCAGTGGGGACAGAGGTCTGGAGGACCCCCTGGATGTCTTCCTAGAAGAGGCCGTGTTCCTCCTAGCAGCCTCAGGCCCTTTGCACATTCAGCCCCCTCTGCCTGGACTGCCCTGTCCCCACCCCTTTCCCCCAGTAAGCAATGAGTCTTTCTTCAGCACCAGGATACATGGCACTTTCTCAAGGAAGCTTTTCTGACACCTGTGTCCCCTGAGTTAGATGTAAAGCTCCAAGGCAGTGGAGCCAGGCGGCTTATGTGGGGTTCCTAGAAAGCACAGCCTGAGATAGAACTGGGGAGCAGGTAGTTTATGTGGGAGAGGTTCCAGGCAGCAGGAGTGAGGGAGTGAGGGAGAATGCCATAGGGAGGAACAAAGTTATTACAAGTTGTGTTACAGACATCGATGCTGTGGGTGCTCAGTCCCGCTGGGACCTCCTAAGAAGCAGTGTGAAAGCCCCCTGCCCCCTGCCACCGAATCAGTCCCCTAAAGGCCGAGAGCCTGAAGCATTTCTCCACCAGCTCCCAGCCTCCACTGCTGGAAGGTTTGCCCTGAAGTAACACCCAGAACTAACTAGATTTTCTCATTTTCTGTGTTCTCCATGCTCTGGCATTGGAGACCTTGATCCTGCAGAGCCGGCACCTCCCAGAGCTAGCTAGTTCCTAGAGGTGGCAAAGGACTTCCCTGTGGCTGTGACTTTGATGTACAAACCAACCAATCCAGAGCCCACACCCTAATCATCTACTCACACACCAGCTCTCGAACACCAAGCCAATGTTCTCCCTGCCCTAAGTCACCCCAGGGCCAGGTGCCAGGCAACTGGGACCACCTCTGTATTCCAGAGCCCTCCAACACTTCAAACTATCCAACCCTAAACTCACTCAGCCTGCCTGCCATGCCCTGCCCACTTCTTCCCAGGAACCCTCCAACAAGGGCCCTGAGCCAGGCCCTCCCTGTCCCTCTTCTGCCTCCTGACCACCCCTGGTGCTTCCCATGTGGCCCTGAGCAGCGTGCTGTGCCTCCCGTGGCTAGGGATTTGTGCCTTCCTTCATGCCAGTCATTTTCCTGTCTGTGTGTCTTACCATACTGGATTAAAACAAATTCCAGGTACATTTCAACTCATGCCCCCACACTAGCAGGCTGGCATGGGCTGAGCGGGCCCCCACAACATTGGAGAGGGCTCTGAGGCAGAAAACCAATAGGCCCCTGGTCCACACACGAAGCAGATGCTGTAAGAGCCAGGTGAGTCTCCCCTGTCGCCGAACCAGCCACCATCCACTGGAGGTAGAGCTGAAATCAAAGTGACAAGCAGGGTTCTGGGGGCTTGTTTGCTTGTGTTTTTCACATTGATTCCCCAGTGCCTAGCATAGTGCTGGCAGAGTGTGAGGGCTTTGTATTTACCTGCTGAACTAATGAATTAGTGCATGACTGAATGAATGAACATCGTAAGGCTGAGACCCAAGGGAGAAGGACTAACAGTCCCATATAAGACATTCAAAGGGTCCCAGTCAGTCAGGTCCAGTGGCCAAGTTCATCCTCAGCAGTAATCCAGCTAATAGCTAAGGATGCCACAAACACAGGTCAGCCACCAAGGCACTGTGGCTGATGAGAGTGGGTCAGGTGGCACAGCCGTCAGCCCAGCAGGGACACTGAGGCAGCAGATTAGAGGAGCTAATGGGATATTGGGTCTTCCCCACTCCAACGTCCTGTATTCAGAGACAAGACTCCCCCTGGGCCCCAGGGCAAGATAAGGTGTGCGTGGGCGTGCTGAGCTGGAAAAAGCCCAGGGATTCGCACTGGGCAGGACCAGGGTAACAAATCCAAACAGGAAAAAGAAAATTCATAAACCTCTTCTCCTAGGCTTCAGAATGTTCCAGATGCATCTCTCTTCTCTCCTCTCTCTTCTCTTTTTCTCTGCCTCTGAGAGGGGAAAGTAACTTCTAGAATGGCTTTCCCCCTTTCTAGAAGGGGCTTCCCTGCCATGACCCCCTGATGATTCCTGTGCAACACCATGCAATGTCTCCTTTTCCTGCAGCGTCTGGGTTTGGCAGCGTCACCTTTCCTGCGCAGTGCACACAGCAAAGTGTGTGATGCTGGGATGTCGGAAGTGGCAGGGGTAGGAGAGGCATGGACAGGAAGTCCGGATTGGATTGGTTGCTCCACATCCCTCGCCCCCTACTCACCACCCTGGGGACAGGGCTAGAGACCTGGCTAGTGACTGAGACAGCAAGAGTTGAGCTTCTGCGCCTTCCCCTACTTCTCCTTGCCTGCTGGGGGATGCGCACCGAAGCACCCCTTTCTTTGTTTCACCTGCCAGTTTAGAGACCTTCCATGGCTGTCCTCGGCCACTCCTTAGCCCCTGACATTCATACCTTTCTCCAGCTCACCGTCGGCCTGACAGCTGGAAGTCGGGGACCCCAGATGGACCGGGACGGTCATGGGTGCTCTGTCCATGCCTGGTTTCCACCCCCAACACCTACCTTCTCCCTGAGGGTAGGGCCTCTTGACCTGCACCTGCAGGCTCAGCCCAGCCTCCCATTCTGGGGACCCTCCTGGCCTGACCTTCGGGGTGCTCAGCTTCCAGCCTCCTGGCCACTGAAGTCAGTTTTCCAACTGGGAGAGGAGAAAGGAACGGGGGAAGGAAGCAGACACTTACGGAGCCCTGGAGCAGACCTGGCAGCGTGCTTGGGGCTTGCCTTTCTTCCTGCTGAAGGAGCCCCCATCACACGACCTCTAAGGTCGGGTGACACAAACGAGCCTGGATGGGAGCCCAGGTGACAAATCCTAACACCTAGCAGGAGAGAGGCGTTCCACTGAGGTCTGCTGATGTCTGCATGTTGCACAGAGCAGCTTGGGCGCACATAGGGCTCAGGGACCGGGGCCCTTACGGGTGGAGAACTGGATGAGCAATCGGAGAGAGCTCCGAGCACAGCCACCACATTTCTGGGTGACCCCCAAGGACGTTCCAATCCGTGGACACTGACAAGGGGAGTAGTAGCAGGAAGAAGGTGGAGGAGGACGTGAAAAGGCAGACAGGGGCTCCCGTGAGGTGCTCTGGGGACTCCGGAGACCCCCAGGGGAGGTTTGGAGGTCCTACAATAGCTGATGTGGCCCCAAAGCCAGAGAAATAAGGGGTCAGCTGCAAACATGCAAACAGGAACCCGGGAGGCTGGGATGGCAGGAGGACGCCCAGGATTTTACAAAACGGAGATATCTGGACCTACCAGGGAGGGTTGTCGGGGGATGGAATGAGACGATTCACTCGTCTGCTTGTGGATCGGTCACCGAGCACCAGAGAACAGCACACGCGCCGCCCAGCGCAGCAGGAACAGAGGGGAGTGGAGGCTCCACAAGCCGTGGTTTTCTCCCCCCTCTCCTCTGCCCCCCTAGACAGGTTCTCATCTCCTGGGACTCAGTCATTCTTCAGGATATCTGCCCCTGAAGCCCAGAAACAGGTAGAAAACCTGTTTCCTTTAATAAATAAAATAAAATCTCCTCCGCCTCACCCTTGCCTCCAGGCTGATTCTGGTAGTAGGAAGTCAAGCAAGTTTTGTTGTGTGCGTGCGTTTTAATAAACAAGAACCATTTCCCCAGCCTCATGTTAAACAGAAATCTGTTCTTCAGGATGACTCGACAGTGTGTTTTGAAAACAAAAATCTGCACATTCAAATGGCCTCTGACATCACCCCGAGGATGAGAACAGTCCCTCCCCTTGCAGGGTTTGCAGAGTGGGTGGGATGAAGTCACCCCTCCCTGCACCCATTCCCTGGAGCTCCTGAGACCCAGCGGGGTGACCTCAGACTCACTTCCAGTGGGTGATGCCCACAGTGGCTTCCCCACAGCCATGGCAGGGTCCCACTTGAAACTGACCACCGTGGGTCCAGTCCTCAACTATGTCCTCCGTGTTCCACGGCCTCCAAGCCGGTCCCTCTGAGACTTGCAGGGGATGGAAGCAGGGCTGTGCATTTGTTGCGATTGTTTTTTAACTAGGTGAATAATATCTCAGGGGCAGACATCTATAAAATGAGCTGTTCCGCCTCAGCGAGGCTTGTCGCAAATATGAGGGCTTGCTCTTTTCAAAATACTCCAACATCCCGTGGGTATGAAAAAAAATAATCCCCTCTTGACTGATTGACTCAGAGAGGTTTCTGAGCAAGACCCATGGCAGCTGACTAGCCAAGCACCCCACAGATGGCACGGTCCCAGCGCCGCTCCTCTGGACGGCCCCACGCAGAGGTCCCACCCACTCAGGGTGAATGGCCAGAGTCACTCCCAGGAGCGGGCGCTCAGGTGGAGCAGTGCCCAGCGCCCAGGCTCCAGACCATGAGTGGGCTTGGCTGTGGGATGCGGGTCTGGGGTGATTTTAGTCTCCTGATACAGCCCAAGCGAGCCTTGCACCCCAGGCTGTTTAGCACATCATTAGAGAGGATTAGAAGCCTGTTTTGCAGAAGAGAAAGCATTCCTCCCTGGCAGGCATGGGAGGGAGGTGAGCCTGCACTTAGGGAATGGTCCAGTCACCAACATGTGGCTCTACAACACATCAGAGCAAAAGCCAAAAGGATCCCAAGAGGCAGACAGCCAGGAGAAAATCCTAGCTCATTGCACGCTGGCTGTGCAACCTCGAGCAAATCACCCTCTCTCTTTTGCCCTCTTTTGTAACATAGGGGTAATAATTAACCCCTTCATGGAGGATTGCACTATTGGTCCCAACTCTTGGTAGACCCCTCTCCCTGGCCTCACTAATGATGGGTGGGCCGTGTGACTTGCTTTGGCCAAGGGACTATTAGTGGACATGATACCGGCAGAAGCTTACAGGGTTGGGCTTGCTATCTCAGGCTGCTGTGAATGCCACAAAGACGACATAGCCTGGGAAGCCCCTGCACCCCCAGCATGAGCTACGTGGAACAGAAACCTCAGCCAACCTGCTGACTTATACCCAGAAGCAGAGTGGGCTGCCCCAGGCAGTCCACATGTATGTGAGCTAGAAATGAACGCTGACTGTTGTAGGAATGATGTGGTTGTTTGTTACACAGCGTCAGTGTGCCAATAGCTGACTGATACACCTCTATTGTGGGGGACAGGTTGTAAGATTAAGAAAATGTACGTAAAGCACTCGGGCAAAATTTAATGCCCAAGGAATTATCATCCTCAGTAAACAATTCTCTCCTTTTCCAGTCTCTATGGAAACTGCTAATCTAATTGCACCTACTCTTGCTTAATGACTTTCAGTGGCTTCCTCTTGTTTTCAAGATAAAAACCAAACTTAATCCAGCTGGTAAGGCCCTGCCTGACTTACCCTCTGATGTCTAGCCCCCTCAAGCCTCACGCCCCCTGACCCCCATTTCTCTGCCACAGTGTACATTTCAGACCCACAAACTACTCATAATTCTCTCAATATGCCAAGCTCTCCCACACCTCCTATTACTACCACGTGTGCTGCTCCCTCTGCCCAGAACTCCTTTCCCTGTCCCTGTTGTCTGCCTCCTGAACCCAGGCTCCTTCTTCAAGAGCTCACCCAGCTCTTGGGCAAAGGAAATGTGTCATTGTGCACACAGCCAACCTCTTCCTGGTCTGCCCTAACCCGAGGGCGGGGTTAGAGTGACCGGGGAGGAAGGGAGAGGAAGCAGGGACTTCCCTTGCGTCCCCTCTCAGCCTGCTGTCATTCAATCCTGTCCCTCAACTCCCTGCAAAGAGGTAGAAGACCAAATGGAAGATCCCAAAACTCTCCTCTCAAACAAGAAGCTCTCACCTACACGCGTCCCATGTCTTAGCCAATTTTCTGTTGCTGTAACTGAATACTTGAGACTGAGTAATTTATAAAGAAAAGGCACTTATTTCTCACAGTTCTGGAGGCTGGGAAGACCAGAGTTGAGGGGATACATCTGGTGAGGTCCTTCTTGCTAGTGGGGACTCTCTGCAGAGTCCCGAGGTGGCGCAGGCAGCACATGGTGGTCGGGGGCTGGGCGTGTTACTTGCCATCTCAAGTCTCTCTTCTTAGAAAGCCGTCAGTCCCACTCCCGTGATACCTCATTAACCCATTAACCCATGGATGGGTTAATCCACTCATCAGGGCAGAACCCTCATGGGCCAATCACCTCTTAAAGGCCCACATCTCAATACTGCCACATTGTGGATTAAGTTGCAACATGAGTTTTGGAGGGGACAAACATCAAATCCTAGTACCCCTGAAACAGTCACCAGGGGTGACTCCTCTTGCCTCCTCTTGGGAGGGGTCTGGATTTCTGGATTTTACTGAGGCCTCCGGCACTGGAAACAGTGTCCAGGAGTCCCCCATGGGGGTGGGGCTGGGGGTTCCATCAGTCCTGTCAGGCAGGGTCCTCATCTAAGGGGTCCCCCTTCATGTTGATGAGCCACACCCCTCCACCGTCAAGTGAACATTCTCAGTGTCCCTGCAGCCCCGCACAGACCCTTCCTGTTGCCTCTGCCCCAGCCACACCCCCAGAGTGCCCCCGAAGGCCCATTGCCCTCACTCACCTTGACTTATTGTCTCCTACACTCCCAGCCTGCAGAGCCAAGCCAACCCTGGCATCTGCCCCGCAGACCCGTGAACGCCAGTGTCAGACCGCAGTGGGCATTCCGGTCCCCCACCTGCTGTCACAGCACTTGCCTTCCCAGCTCGGAATTCTCAAATGCAAGCCCAGCCCCGTCCCCACCCCACTGTGAGGCCTTGCTCCTGGCCATCCTCTTCTCTGCTCCTCCCCCTGTCCTCAGCATCTCTTCTGTCCCCCCAGCCACACCTCACCCTGACGTCCATCCCTCGCCTGGTGCCCCCGGGTCAGCCAGTCCCCTGCCCACAGAGCATGAGGGGAGACTTGGGTGACAGAATCCGACATGTAAAATAGGTGCTTTGTTATCGGCCTTCTGGATTAAAAGGGAGAACAGTGGCGAGCCTTCCAGTGACCAACCTGGTTTCAGAACACAGCCACGGTGTGTCCTTGGACAGGCAAAAGCGAAAAATTCAGACACTACCAAGTGCTGGTGAGGATCTGGGGGAAGCATGGCTCTCCCAGACTGCAGGTGGGGGTGCAATCGGCGCAGCACTCTGGACGGCGGCTTCCCCTGAGAATTATTATAACATACATCCCCTGGCCGTGAACTGGTGGCTTCCCCGCCAGGGGTCTCCCCTGGAGCCCCCTCCACTCATGTGCATAAGGACACATGCATGAGGATGTACATTGCAGTAAATGTTTCAAGCAGCAAAAAGAAATCAGAAATAACCTCTATGTCCATTAATAGGATTTTTTTAAAATATGAAACATAACAGTTAAAAGAAATAAACTAGAATTGCCAGTTTGGACATAAGCCTAAAAATCACATTGTTGAGGGAAATAAAGCAAGTTGCAGAATGATATGAGTAGCACAATACCATTTATGAAAGTAAAAATAAACATGGGGATACTATTACTTCCTACGGCTGTAGGTGTGTATGTGAAAGGCTTTCATTTTTTGCAGAACAAAATACACCCAACTCATCATAGAGGATACCACTGGGAGGAAGGGAAGGGGATTGGGATTTAGAGAGAGGTGGAGACCTGAAATTTATTTCTTGTATCCTTTTTTCATGGGCAATGGAGCACTGTAGTCACATAATACCTGTGCAATTTGGGGGCAAATATGAGAAATGTTAACAGTGGGCGTATGAGGGTTGTTATTTTTGACTTGATGCTTTTCTGTATAATCTTAATTTTATTTTTAAATGGCCAGAAGGAATTTTCCAATCAGCTATTGAGTGTCCACTGGGTGCCCGGCCATGGCAAGGGCTGTGATAATGAAAAACCCGTTTAAAGACAGAAAAGGAGCGAGGCTGAGGGAAAGGTCTAGAATGTGCTCTGAGTTGGGTGATGATTGAACTGTGTTTGTTAGCAACCAGGCCGTCACCAAGGAAAATCATCACCCAATGAAAAGCATATTTTCCGTTTTAATAGTGACGGAGACTAATCAAAACCAGCTTCCACTCTGAAGGCTCCAATAAGTAACTTTGATTCAAGCAATTACTTAAAGTTGAAATTTGCTAAGTGAGGAGAATGAGGCATTCATTCGCACAGTGACACTGTTACCTGGCGAGGCAGGGCGTCCCGGGGGTGGAGAGAGGCGTGGGGGTGAAGATGAGTTTTTGCCGCCACCGCGATGCTGTCTTCGTTCCAGGGAAGGAGGGCATGGTCACCTTCAATCAGGGTCACCCTGTCACACGAGGCTCACTCTCCTGTGCTTCCCGTGTCTGTGTGTAAACGGGAAGAGGCAGGACGGCCATCCTTGTCCCTGCGGCTCTGGGAGCCTGTTCTGTAGACGTGGCCGTCTGGATCTACCAGTGGGAAACAGGAAGCTTCCTTTAGGCCTGATGGCCACGCTGCACCCCAAATCCTGCTTTTACCAGATGCCTGTCACGTGCTGGCCCAGCTCTGCACAAGCCTATGTCTCCCTTTCCTTCAGCTACTGTCCGTGTGTGTGTTCCTCTCTCGGGCACAATCCCAGGATTTCTGGGACTCCTGCTACTGGTGGTCTTAAAGAAGGGCTCAGTTGGCACCCCAGGCCCTGCAGGGACCGGTGCGGGGACCGGTGCAAGGGCAGAGAGCCTCGTGTGGAGTTCTTAATGCCGAGTGGCCGGTGCACCCCGAAAGGGAGGGGGGAAGGGGCTGGGCAGAGCTGACTGCAGCGTGGCGGTGCTGAAGGCTTCAGCTGATGCTGGGGAGCTCTGGGGCCACGGTGACCCCTCAGAGTTGTCCTACATTGAGGCCAGGAGGGCCAGGCCTTCACGGCTGCCCCCACCCCGTCAGCCAGCCGTTAGCTATGGGAACGGGCTTCGCCTTGAGCGAGGCAGCCTGCCCTTCGGCCAAGGGCAGTTTCCAGTGAAGGAAGCAGCTGGGAGACATTCCCTGCACCTGGAGAACAGGTGCCAAGGCCTTGAAGACGGGTTCTGTTTGGAAGCCATGGCTTCCACCTCCAAGCAGAGAACCTGGCCGCCAAGGCAGGCAGTGGATGGAGCCTGGGTGCAGGGACGTCTCCTTGTCACCTCCCGTTCTGGCCGATTGGCACACAGCCCTCTACGCCCCCCCAGGATCCCACCAGGGCAATGCCTCGGCCCCGGGCGACCTGAGTGAGCCAGCCTGTCCCCCACAGAGACGCTAACAGAGACATCAAAGCCACAGCATCCCACTCTCAAGCAGCTTTGAAACATGTTTCTGAAATGGCTGTGCCCGGAAAGATTAAAAGTCCTCCCTTTGAAGAATCCTGGGGTCTCGAGCATCAGAAACAGAGTGGGTGGGCGCAGAAATACAGAAAAGTGGAGTGCTTTTGTGCACCAGGCGGTGGAATAGAAATGCCAGGAAAAGGAACACGCAGAATAAAACTGTGTGATGAATCTAAGCAGTAAAATCTCAGTTGCAGGGTCTCTAAAGTGGCAATGGAGGTGTGCAGGTCCCCAGCTGGAGGCAGGGAAGTGAGCGGATTGCCGGGAAGAAACAAAAGGCCTTCACTGATTCCCTCAATCATTTATTCACGCAGAAGGGATTGATGAGCACCAAGGTGCCAAGCACCACCAGGATCCACAGTGCAGAGGGAATGGGACAGACCTGCCCCTGCCCTGAGTTGCCGAAAGCCTGGGGGGCTCGGGAGGGGAGAGCCAGACAGGCCAGTGGGAAGTGTGCTCAGATGGGGAAGCAGAGGGACCATGGGACTCAAAGGGAGTCAGGGAGGGCTTCCTGGAGGAGGCAACTCCTGAACTGAGTCCCAAAGGATGAGCAGGGGCCAGTCAGGTAAAGGGGTGTGGGGAGAAGAGAGCGTGAGTGAGGTGACAGTGAAGAGAGGTGAGGCGGGGGATGGAGTGTGACCAGATCACACAAGGCCTTCAAGACCAGGCAAAGAGTGTGGACTTTATCAGGAGGGCAGTGACCCCGGGGGCAAGGGGGGAGCTTGGATCATGTGGCAGTTGAGACCTTCCTGAACGTAAGGATTGGAGGAGCCAGGACAGTCTGGTTCGCGAAGGGCCATCGAATGCAGGAAACGGCAGCGTCGTGATGTGAACAGCGTCTTCCCTTGTTGTTCTTATTTATATTTTATTATGACTTTATTGAATGTTTTCTTGTAGGTCACCGCAAATCCTTTAGGGAATGAAGCAAAGCAAAATAAATAAATGCTTTGCATTAAAGTACAGGAGGGACAGCATTCCGGCAACAGAGGTGAGTGCTCCGGGAGTCAGAAGGGGGTTTTGCACGGAGACAGCCCCACCCCAACAACAGGTGGCAGCGGCAGCTCCAATCCAGATGTGGCAAAACTCACCGGATGCCGGCCAAGCGCATTTGCACGCTCAATCCAGCAGCTGGGCAGCCTGGGCTCGTGGGGACCCTCGCCTTCCTCACCTCCCCTGAGCCTCACCCGTGCTGCAGGGAAGGGCAGGGGAGCAGAGGGGTGTTTCTGGCTTTGGAGCCAGACCACCTGTCACCACATCCTCCTGCTTCTTCTCAAGGTGTGACTGTGCCCAGCCTCTTAACTTCCTGCACCTGAAATGGGGTCAGTACGGCCTCTGCCTCTCTGCACAGGGTGGTTTTGAACTCAAGGATGGGAAGCGCTAAGCTTAATCCATAAGGAGTGCTCAGCAAGTCTCAGCTCCAAGACCTGCGCCTGGTCCCCAGGGCTCTGCCCCCACCCCGGGAGGCAGACTGAGACTGAGGTGGAACTCAGATAACACAGGGCCACCGGGGTGTGGTCCGGACTGAGTTCTGTGGGATCTCAGGGTAGGGAAGGGCTGGAAAGTGTCAGGAAGTCTTCAGAGAGGAGAAAGGACATGCAGCGTCTCAGATGGTGGACAGGACAGAAGACAGCGCTCCGGGCAGGGGGACAGCCTGCACAAAGGAGGAGATGAGAATCACACGGGGGTGTGGGGGACTGTCAGGTGGATGGTAGAGGGCTGCTCAGGGGGGTGGGATACTTCCTGGCAGAGTCACAGGGCCCAGCAAATGCACCTCCACCTGTGCTCTGGGTGTTTGCTTTCTCCTGCCCGAATGTTGCAGCTAAGCAAATAGACCAACAAGATTAATCCGCACAAGCCATGTGCGTGCATGACCTGAATGATATGCAAATACTCAAAGCGAATGAACAAGAGAAGAATTTTTTGATTGATCCAAGTGACGGGGGTCCTGGCATTTCCATGCTTGTGTCTCAAGAACTGAAATTAGGCCTGTGCCAGAGAAGAAGAAACTCCTGGTTTTAACAAAGGCTGTAATAGTCGCACATAGTATATGTTTAATAAATACCTCTGGGACAGAAGGAAGGAAGGAAGGAAGGAAGGAAGGAAGGAATGAATTGGAAAGCTCATTAATATTTTTCAAATGCACTCCTCTTGTCTGTGAGTTGGAGAATGGTTCTCATCAGCTGAAGCTGTTCTCACAAGTGTGTTCACATTGAACTTCAGTCGAAAATGTGGCCTTCTAGGCTAGGAACCTCCAAGACTAACATTGCCAGGACTTATGAGGAACACTTGAAATGCTGAATTAAATCTTGAAAGAAGGGGAACGGGAGTGTTAGGGCAGGGGTGGGAAACTCTCAAAACCCAAAGGAGAAACACAGCACAGAGCCCCTGGCTTTGTGCCCAGGCCCGGGGGGTGGGATGGACTCTCCTCCCTTGGTCTCCACGCAGCACCCTCTGGGTTCCCTGGTCCCTCCCACCCTCCATCCCCAGGGGGCACGCTCCCTCCCTCTGCAGGGTGGAATAAAGACTGTTCCTCTCATTCTGCAGCCCCCATCCACCCCTGCTGCAAACGAACACTTTTCACAACGATGTTAAAATGATGGCGTACCTGCTGGTGCGCCCACGTTATCTCTTTTGTCCTCATAGCAGCTCTCCTCGGAGTACTATTAGCCCTGTTTACAGATGGGGAAACTGAGGCTCAGAGAGGCAAGTCATACCGCTGGGAGGGTCAGAGCCAAGATCTCCGAAGCCTGGGCTCTCAACCTCGCTACAGTCATTTTTGTAGGAGCTCCAGGATTTTTGCTGAATTCAAGTAGCACTTGGACTGTTCTTTACTTAATGTTTTTCTTTAAACTGACTCCCTTTGTTTTCTGAGTTAAATAAATGTATTTCAATGAAACAGTGTATCACTATGGTATGTGTAAAACTAGTACGGCTTATCAAAAGTAACCAGGAAAGAAAACAGTGAGCATAAATTGCCACCGAACACTGTTACCTGCTCGAGGCACCTACCCGTCCTGCCCGCTCTGCTTTCAAAAGGGAGCAAGAAGCCACAGGGGGAGCTGGCACTCACCCAGCTCCTTCACCAAGACAGGATTCATGGAGATCTCAGAGGGGTCCCCGTCTCATCCTTTGATCCAGCGCTGTACGCTCTGTGTCTGCTTCCTCATGACATCCCGCCGGGACCCGTCCACCCTTAGTGAAGCTTGGGCCACCTGTGGAAAATGTTCTTCCATCCTGTCCTGGAACTCACCCATTCCCAGGGCTCAACCCTGTGTGTCTGCAGCCCAGGCCCCTGTGGCCAAGTGCTCAATGGTCAAGTTCTCTCTCGGAGTGACCCCAAGGCCCAAGCCCACGGCCCGTGTCCACTCATGCACCTGAATACCACGCCTGAGTCCCCACACATCTGAATGGCACCACTGTCTGCACGGAGGCCCACACCAGACAGGGGGAAGACAGACCTCTCCCTTAACCCCAACATCTGCAGATGTCCCCTGCTGAGTGCCAGGCTGCGAGCTGGGCAGACTCGAATCAGACATCTCCACCAGCCCTGCTCTGACGGAGTTCTCAGTCCACTGACAGCTCAATAGTGGCAGTGCACCCCAGACAGCTCTGCCCGGGCTAGGACAGGGTTTGGGAAGACAGACGAGGAAATCAGGGTTTAACTTGCAGGGAAGGGGCTTGGAGAGGTTCACAAGGGAGGTGATGCTACTTAGCAGTTAAAGCCTCTCGCTCTGTCACCTTACGTGATTCACAACACAGGGCTGTGGATGCCTGGTCCCACTTTACAGATGAGGAAATAGAGACCCCACAGGCTTCAGTGACACAGTGCCACGCTGGCTCCTCGAGGCGGAACCAAGGCTGAAATTCAGTCGCCAAACCTGTTCTCTTTTCCCAGTGTGCCACTGTTTCTCACGTGGGCACTCAGCGAATGTTCAATGACATGAATCAAATTCCTGCAACTCCAAATTGAGTGGAAAGCCCTTGAATGCAGGAGTCATTTCCTGCATTCCTTTGTCTCTCTCTCTATCTCATATCATCCTGCAGTTCCCCAAATGCCATGCCCACAGCACTGAGCACAGGATTCCCTGCAGATCAGAGGTGCTTAATAAAATGAAGAGGAAAAGTGTTAAGAGCAGGAGGAGGAAGCAACAGAAGACAGCCCTTGTCTTCCTTCTTGCTGGGGAGACAAGCCCAGGGACCCGGGGGAGTCACAAGGCAGGCTCCCAAAAGCCCAGGGGTCACGGATAGGGGTGGGGAGCCCTCTGGAACGAACGTTCTCTGGGAAAGGTGGTTTAAAAGTTGGTTGTGTGCCACCCAAAATGTAATTGTGCCTTTCTTATGTAAAAGGAAGGCAGATTGGCGAGGAGAGACCCAGATAGCTTAGAGATCGGGGCTTCTTCAAATACTGTCCACCTCTGCCAGGCCAGTCCCCAGCCCCTCTGTCCCCATCCCAGCCCCTCTCTTTCAGAATCCGGGAAGGAAAAGCCATGAATGCAGAAAATCTCCCAGGGGCTTCGCTCTGCGGGAGAGAAGCCCTTTGCAGAGAACTTTGGCTCCCCCCAGTGGCCACCAGGGGCAGCAGCACCCGGCCCCGCTGCGGTTCTAAACCGGGACCCAGGACTCTGGCCAGAGAAAGGGAAGGTCAAGTCCAGCCAGCCGAACCGCCCGGGCACGGCTCCAGCCCGAGACAGCCCACAGCTGGCAACGCTGGAGGCAGGGTCTGCACGGTGCCCCGGAGGCCCATGGAAATTTCATTAGCTCAGAATTCTGAATGTTTGTGAAGGTTCTTTTCCCCCAAAGAACCTTCCTAACCAACGCTTTAAATATTATCTTGAAGCTGGAAATTAATAACACTGCTGTTGACACTATGTGGGCTTTAAAAGTGCCCCTAAAAGCTTTTTTCTCCAGTTTCCCATATCTGAATAATTGATAGTTTTTAATAGCTATTATTGAGCCAATGGCAGCCGCTTACTAAGGTACTTACCAGAGTTTTGTGCCTCTTTTTGCCTTGGAGGTAAGAAAGGTGTCTGGTTTTCAGTAATGACAATGGTTT
>JAQIFY010000959.1:0-14589 GCA_028533085.1 Varecia variegata
TTTTTTTTTTTTTTTTTTTATGAGGCAGCAAACTGAAGTGCTCTGACATAATGGTTATTTATAAAAAATTACATAATATGGTATAAAGTAGCAGCGAGACTCCTCTAATTCCATGCAGAACGGATAATTGATGCGTTACTGCCCTACTTCACGATTTCCTTTTCCCATGCATGGCAGATATGCTGGGAATGAGCCCATTCCATCTTCTTAATGAGACTTATCTATTACCTCCCATAATGTATCTATTTTCTTCAACCAGCAGCACGAATACTTACAGGAGTGAAGTTTGCAGCAGTTATTAGAAAGAAAATTTACCCACAGATATAAAGGGACTAGTCTGTCTTTCTGTGTATGCGTGTGGCTAGATAAAGGGACACGGGTGGCTGTTATGAAAGGGATGTTGACTCCTGTGGCTCCCGTGCCAGCTCCCGAGAGCGGCGCGCTGTTTTCCATGATAATAGAAAGGGCTATATGCATGGCACTGTTTACTTACTTGATGATAGTATGGGAAGCTTCAGGAACTCGGAGAAGAGGTTTGATAAAAATTGAGAGCCATTCAGTCCTGATAACAATTGTCACAGGGACTGAGTGGCTGGTTTCTTCATTCAGAAAGAGGTCTGGTAATACGGTATATGTGCACGTATGAAATGGAAGCATTTGCAAAGTGCACGCTATTCCTCTACTTTACCCCAAACCCGACATAATCGGCCTCTCAAATCTGCTCTAAAGCCTGGTGAATTAGAAATGAAAGCAACCCAGCTAAGTGAGGGTCTGAAATATTTATAAGAGCCTTGATGAATACTTGTGCAAGTTCAATCTCCCCGTGTTTGAATAGCTAGTTATATTTATCGCAACTACATTGCTCCGAATATTCATAAATTGTGAGGGATTTTTACCTTGAATATAAGTAATAGCAGCTACTCCACTCTACTTGTTTCCAGATGAGGAAGAAAGGATAATACCCTCTGATAAAGTATCACTGATGGAAACCTCAAGCTATACAGATCACTGCAATAATGGCATTCCGTAGACAGCAAATGGGCACACCACCTTCACCACAGGGGTAATGCAAGAAACAGCTTGACGGTAGACGTTACTCTTATTGCCTGACTCTCCACGAGAGGCTACACGCTATGAGACTATAGTGAATCCATCTCGAAGTAATTTTTCTATAGTTGTGATGGAAAAAGAGGACTTAGACTCTGATCTGTTCCTTCCAGGGAGGCGACACGCATTAGAAGAAATTAAAATAGTCACGCCCTGCACAACATTTCAGTCAATGACAGATCCCATGTAGGATGGTGGGCCCATAAGATTATAAGACCATATTTTTACTGTACCTTTTCTATGTTCAGATATGTTTAGATACACACATACTTACCATTGTGTTACAACTGCCTATGGTATTCAGTATGGTTTGGTAGCCAGGGAGCAATAGGCTATACCATACAGTCTGTCTGGCTATACAGTAGGCTCTATCATCTACGTTTATCTAAGTACACTCTATGATGTTCACACAATGACAAGGTCACCTAACAAGGCATTTCTCAGAACACATCCTCCCCTTAGGCAATTTGTGACTGTGTAAGAATTGATTCTAAATTCCTTGTTCCATTAAGCACCAAGTTACAGCTCAGTGAGTCTTGGTGATGGTCCACAGGGCTCTGGAGATCCTCCAGAGTCTTCCATGTATACAAATTGGTCTGGCTGGGCACGGTGGCTCACAGCTGTAGTCCCAGCACTCTGGGAGGCTGAGGCAGGAGGATCACTTGAGCCCAGGAGTTCAATAACAGCCTCGGTAACATAACGATACCTCCATTTCTACACAAAAATTTTTTTAAAAAATTAGCTGGGTGTGGTGGTTTCGCACCTGTAGTCCCAGCTACTTGAGAGGCTGAGGAGAGAGGATCACTGAAGCCCAGGAGTTTGAGGCTGCAGTGAGCTGTGAGCATGCCACTGGACTCCAGTCTGGGTGACAGAGCAAGACCCTGTCTCAAAAAGGAAAAAAAAAAAAAGAATTGGTCTTGGTCTAAGATGTATAACAAGCTAAGCTGGGGAGAACATCTCAGGTAGAATACAGATGAAAGAGGAGAGTGGATGTTACCACAATGTCACTAATCATAGCCTGAAAACTTTGGGCAGAGTTCCTAGGTTTCTAAATATTATTTTTCCCAACATTTGGATTCCATTTTCTTTCATCTCTGGGCAAAGTCTGCCTGTAGGCACACAGATGAAAGGTGCAGCAAACAGTGTCCGAGAAGAGCATATCTAACAATCTGATGCCAGAGTCCATTAAGTCCCAGCATCCCTCTGAGAATCAGTGTTAACTGTTTAGTTTCTCTTCCATCTTCCCCCACTGCCGCGCCAGGCTTATCACTTTCACTTATGTAAATCAGGATATGACCCATATGGAAAACTAAGGCTATGAAGGCTCAAAAGGCACAACTCTGATATACTAGGGTTTCAGTGAGCATAAAACAGATGGATGATATGGATTCTACACACAAAACCATTTGCAAGCTTGCAGGTAGACGGAAGGCATAGAGACATGATAAATGGTTGGGACCAAAGAGAAGATACAGAATAATAGTGACGTATAGATGAGGGTTTGGGAAATTTTAGGGAGGGGAAATAATTTAAGGACTGATATTTTTGCAGAAGGAGAATGTAGCAGTTAGGAGTATGAGTGCTAGAGTTAGACAAAGTTGGGTGGAATTCTGGATCATTACTTCCCGAGTATGAAGTGGCAAAGCAACACGACCCCTCCCTCTGACCTTTGGTTTTTCTAATCCATGGAATAGGATAATATTGATCTTAGATTGTATTGTGTGTGTGAAGTGCTCACCGTGATATGTGACATATATTAAGTTCTGAATACCAGGTAGCTATTATTATAATCATCATAAAGACCAATGTGGTACATCCATGATGATGTAGTGGAGTTCATTCTCAGTAGGTTTTCAGTTTATCTTTTCAGAACTGAACACTGACATAGACAATGGTTAAGTCCAAATCCACAGTGCTGCTTAAGGTCATGTGCCCATTCTGATATCCCAGCCAGGGAAATAAATAGACTTAGAATGTGTTATGGACTGACTGTTTTTGTCTATTCCCAAATCATACACTGAAGCCCTAATCCCCAATGCGATGGTATTTGGAGATGGGGCCTTTGAGAGAGAATTCGATTTAGATGAGATCTTGAGGGTGGAGCCCCTATGATGGGATTAGTGCACTATGAGACAAGGGACCTCTCTCTCTCTTTCTCTCTGTCTCTGTCTCTCTCTCCTTGCCACATGAAGATACAGGGATAGAGCAAGAAGGTGGCTGTCTGCAAACCAGAACCAAATTAGCCAGCACCTTGATCTTGGTCTTTGTAGCCTCTAGAACTGTGAGAAATAAATTTCTGTTGTTTAATCCACTCAGTCTATGGTGTTTTGTTATAGTAGACAGACCAAACAGACAAAATCAGAGCGTGCAGCGTTGGGAGTGTGGCTGAGAACGCAGGCAGCTGTGAAGAGCCTACGGAAGCAGGGAGGTGGTGAGCACGACAGCATGAAGCTTTTAGGAGGACGAGCCCGGGGTCAGAGGCCTTGAGAAGACAGTGGGGACAGCCTCAGTTTCAGTGTCACTCCTTAGTATGTCCTTAACCATGTTTTCACTAACCTCTCACTGCCCTGGGTTTAGTTTGAGGGACAGAATGTGATTTGGGATGAGGACACTTTCCTTTCAGTGCAACGAGCTCACTCTCTACATCTCTTGTCAGGTGGAGACTGAGGATGTCACTGAAGGCCCTGTCATGTACAGCAAATTCACAGCTGCACCGGGAGCAGCACAGTAAATCACTGTCCTTCTCATGAAGGCTGCAATCAATAATGCCACAGGAGCACTTCCCCCCCGAACCAGTAACTGCCTGGAACTGTGGGAGCCCCATTACAACACTGAGAGTTTGATGTGGAAAAATGAGAGGAATAAAACAAAAGTTCACTCACCAAGAAGAAAAAGACGCAAAAAGCAACACCAACATAAGTTTAATTATACCGTCTTATTCTCGCCCTAGGGGAATTCATACATTTAGACGCCAGCTACAAATCGACAAAGAGCACAATGGGTAGATTTGTTTTTTAGGAGAATCTGACTCCCAAACTTTTCATGAGATCAAATTTGAAACTTTATACTGGACAGAGGAAACAAGGTTCTCAAGCGATACTCAGAATGCACAATACTTGATGATCTATTTGTAATACTACAAAAGTACTTTTATTGACAATGTCAGTGCATTTTCATTTATATGAGCTTCTGGGAATATGAA
This sequence comes from Varecia variegata, assembly GCA_028533085.1. Taxonomy (NCBI): domain Eukaryota; kingdom Metazoa; phylum Chordata; class Mammalia; order Primates; family Lemuridae; genus Varecia; species Varecia variegata. Next base: position 4,310 of record JAQIFY010000959.1, read on the forward strand.
AAGAATGACCCCAGTCTAGGTGTAAACTGGAGTTGGAAATTCCAGCCAGAGATCCTGCAGCATAATGGACCCTCAGTTTAATTCACCCCTAGTTATCCTGTAACCCTTTCCCCAGTGCGTCCAACTTCCTCTACGTTCCCCAAGCCCTGGGATGCGCTCGCCCTGTCTCATTCCCAGCTCACCATCGTGGTTCCTACCTTAGTGAGAAGCTCAAGCCATTGGCTAGAAACTCCCTCATCTCTTTTAAGTGACACCATTCTTTCTTCCTTCCATCCTAACTCTTACAAAAAGTGTCTGTTCCTGGTGAAGCCTAGCTTTTAACAGGAAGCCTTTATCCCAAATTTTATGTGATTACTTTAGGAATTCCATAAAATGGATTCCTTGGCTGCAAGTCAGAGATTCTGAATTACTAGTTCTGAGCTGGGTGTCTGTCTGGGAATCTATATATCTATGTCAGCTATAGCTATCTAGATCTATGTATTTGGAGACTGAGTTTTGCTTTGTCACCCAGGCTACAGTGCAGTGATGTCATCGTAGCTCACCCCAACCTCAGACTCCTGGGCTACAGTGAGCCTCTTGCCTCAACCTCCTGAGTAGCTGGGACTACAGGCACGAGCCATGACTCCTAGCTAATTTTTCTCTTTTTAGTAGAGGAGGGGTCTCACTCTTGCTCAGGCTGGGAATCTACATTTTAAAACAGCACTTTCCCAAGCAGATTCTGATAACAAAGTAGGTTTGGGGAAACCACTGATTTATCCACCCTTTGAACTTTCCCCAGAAGATTTCTTATAATTTTCTGTTTTGCCCCTTCACCAATGTAATCTGTTTTACTTGTTCCAAAGGATTACAAGCTCCTAGGCCAGGCAGCAGTGTTTCACGGATCTCCGTGTGCTCTGTGGTACATACCCTAGCAGTCTGCAGGTCAGATGCATTCCATCAGTATGCTGAATAATAGGCAGAGCTCAGGAAGGGGAACTGTGTAATGTGTGCTCACCAGGTGGCAGTTGGCAGTACTGATAGCTAATATTTCTCACATTTATTAAGCACCTATCTCTTTACCTGCAATGTTCACTCTATAGCGATTCACTTACATAATTCTTAAAACCATCCTATGGGATAGTTACTGACTTTATCTCCAGTTTTCTGTATTTGCAAACTCAGGCACAGGTAAGTGAAGCAATTTGTGTAAGGACAAACAGTTCAAGACTTGGGTTTTTGTTTGTTTTCTGTTGTTTTTGGCAGGGAGGAGGAGAATAAAAAGCCTGCATAAAGAAAGCATTGTGGAGGTTCTTTAAAGTATCATTATTTAGTTCCGTAGAAGGGGAGTGAGGTCACTTTGGTAAAAGTGGTTGAAGAAACTGTTTTGGAGGCGGCGGCTGTATGATCTAAGCCTTTAATACTGTGGTCCCCAAAACCCCTGGCCATGGAAGGGTACCAGTCTGTGGCCTGGTAGGAACCGGGTGCACAGCAGGAGGTGAGTGGTGGGCAAGCAAGCGAAGCTTCATCTGTATTTACAGCCGCTCCCTGTCACTCGCACCACCAGATAAGCTCTGCTCCTGTCAGATCAGTGGTGGCATTGGATTCTCATAGGAGCAGGAGCCCTGCTGTAAACTGCGCATGGAGGGATCTAGGTTGCAGCTCCTTGTGAGAATCTAACGCCTGATGATCCGAGGTGGGGCTGAGGCGGTGATGCTAGCACTGGGGGCGGCTGCAAATGCAGATAATCATTAGCAGACAGGTTTGACTGCACAATAAACGGAATGTGTTTGCATCATCCTGAAACCACCCCCTCCCCCATCCGTGGAAGAATATTCTTCCATGAAACCTGTCCCTGGTGCCAAAAACGTTGGGAACTGTTGCTTTAATACTTATGTTTTTGATACTTAGAAAAAGGGTACATGCACATTTCAGGAGAGGGCACAGTATGAACTGAAGCACAGCGCTAGAACAGTAGCTGCAATTTTCCCTGTGTCAGCTGGAAGAAGCTGAATGCCATTCCTGCCATTCCCTCCCTCCTCTGTATCCTTGATTCCAGGAGTGAGAAACAAGGGGGGATGTTGGCAAGCCTTCTCTGTGCAACACGGAAACTAACTGTGATTGTTTACCTGTCAGTCACTGAACTTGCATTTTCCCCTTGAAAAGTCAACCCAACGATGCTTCTCTCTCTTTCCTAATCAAAGCCTTATTTTGTAAACAATCATTTCACTGTATCTCGCAACTTTTATAAACTGTCTTTTAATTCAGTCTTCTAAAAGCCCTTGTATCATAGAAGAAACTAACACATTTTGAACAACACCAGAGAGCTAATTTAAACTAGCAAAATAAAACACAACTGAAATGGTTTTTAAAATCTTACCAGCCTCTCTCTTCTCTCTCTCCCCCTCTCTTTCTCTCTCTCACACACACACATACACACAATGAAGGAGAAATAAAAGGTAGGCATCCCCATCTCCATCCAATTTATCTAACTACAAGTAGAATGAAGAAAATCAGCAGGATGAAGGTAGAAGTTTGAGTTGAGGCCAAATGTGACTGGTTGAAGCGTGTCTCTCCCTACCCAACACTTGCTCTGGTTTACTTAACATTTATTACTCGGCAAGAGTTTTTGACAACTACAATGAAATACGAAGATACAACGCATTTGTCACAATGATCTATGTTTTCCTTTGGGCTTTTTCCTTAACATAAAAAAGAAAAAAACACGAGAAGTAATTCAGTGCCCCTCCTTGTCTAGTCTCCTATTGTCCCCATCAAGCTCCACATTATGACAGACCTTGCAAGAACTAGGACGATCCTTTGGCACACAGTAAAATTATTTTGAAGGGTAAAAAATAATAGAAAAGAGAGATCCACGGACCATTTTGAGGAAAATATGCATGATGTCTTATGTACGTGCCTTTAAACAAAATCTTGGTTTGGATTCCTAGGATCATTTACTGCCTTTGGGCATTTTTCTCACTGGCAGAAGTGGCTGTAGATGGCTGTTCAATGCAAGTTCCAACTAATTACAACTGGCCTCCTTGGAACTCCCCAGAGAGGCAGCTGAATGATGGATACAAAGAGGTTCCTGGTCCAAAATTCCATGCTGCCTTCCAGTTGGTAGAGTCTTATGAATATTCCTGAGTGAAAACCGTTCTACTGGTGTTACTGTCCACTGAGAAAATTTACACTTTGAAAAAGCCAAAAAACAAATTAACTATTGACTGTATTTATGAGTTATAAGGTTTTCAGGATGGAATGCTCATACAACTCTACATATATCTCATTTGCACAGCTCTTAGGTGACGGCTTACTCCACACACATACCCACATAGTGTCTCTCTGTACAATGTCTCAACTCACTTATACTTCAGAACAAACTCATACCCTTTGTGAAATTGTGACGAATTTTATAGATCATTTTTGCTTGAAAAATACTTTTGTATTTATTAATTTTTCTAAATGTCTACCAGATTTTCTTAAGTTTTTAGACATTGTATATCCAAGGACACTTACTAACCTAGAAAGCAATATGACCAGATAGTCTTTTCTTTCCTCTGCAATTGGAAAAATCGTACTTACTTCATGATGACACTGTGAGAATTAGGAAGATGTTTTAATTTTTTAAGTGTCTTTAAGATAGATGATTTCAAATATCAAGTATACTTATTGAATTTTTCACTTGATAATACAACAAATTAACTTTGATTTTTAGTATACTATTTCTCTGAATGACTAAAAACATTTTGCATGTAACAGTCTACTTGAACAACAGATAAATCCAGCAGATTTTGTGACTATTTGATTTTTGTCTTTATAAAAAGAGCAAAACTAAGTCAAAGAGTGATTACTCACTTGTCCCAAAGTGCCCTCCACTGCATAAAGTTCATTTAACAAGTAATTATTGAAAAAATGCTACATGCCAGGCACTAAGCTGGTGGTAGAGAACAATGACAAGCAACAAGAGATGGTCCCTGCCCTCACCAGGCATACAGTTCAATGGGTGATGATAGTAGTCAGTTAGTCACACAAATGTAATATTACAGCAGAGGTAAGAGCTGCACAAGGGAGTTATTTGTGGAGTCTTAGGTATTTGAGCCACTCGGAAAATTCTATCGGTCAGTAGAGTTAAATACATTTTGGAATAGTCTTCCAACTCTTTAAAAAATTAATTGTTTTCGCAGTTGAACTGAACACAGTTGTATGGAAAAAGAAAGTTATTTATACACAGAGGTATTTTTTGACCTCCAATTAAATTATATGTGTTTTTAAACAACTGCTTCCAACTTTGCTGCAGTGGAGTAAGTGGACTTTGGATAAATATTTCAAAAGTTTTATGATCAGATCTAATGGATGCCACATCACAGATATTTTAAAAAAACTATTACATAACTTTTGCTAGATGTAGTTTGAGAAAAATACACTCTTGTCTTATATAATGCACAAAAATATACACAAAAAAGACAAGGGTGAAAAAAAATTCTGTCTAATCCCTTTGTGAAACATCTGTGATTTTTTGCTAATACTTACACTTATGTCTATTAAAAAGAATTCATTTCTTAGGAAATTTTCTTTTCTTTTCTTTTTTTTTTTTTTGAGACAGGGTCTCACTTTGTTGCCTGGGCTAGAGTGCCATGCCATCAGTCTAGCTCTCAGCAACCTCCAACTCCTGGGCTCAAGCGATCTTCCTGTCTCAGCCTCCCAAGTAGGTGGGACTATAGGCATGCACCACCATGCCCAACTAATTTTTTCTATATATTTTTAGTTGTCCAGCTAATTTCTTTCTATTTTTTTTTAGTAGAGAGAGGGTCTCCCTCTTGCTCAGGCTGGTCTTGAACTCCTGAGGTCAAACGATCCACCCACCTCGGCTTCCCAGAGTGCTAGGATTACAGGCGTGAGCCACGGCGCCCGGCCTCTTAGGAAATTTTCAAGTGAGAATCAGAGTTGACCAATCAGAAAAATCACAATGGATATAACCACCAGATCTACAAGTTCATTTTAATTACCAGATTAAATAAATAGCCTTACTATGTAACAGAAAAGGTGTGAAAATATGCTAGTTTAAAATATTATATTGCAATATATTGTATTGCATTGATTTAAATAATGTTTACATCAAACATAAAACCAAATTGTCATGACTACCAAAATGCTTCTGAGTCTTTCTTTCTTATTCATTAGTTTACACTTGCATTTTGGCTGTCCTACTGAGACCAAAGCCGGGACACGCCTTGAAATGATTGTTTCTGTGAAAGGGTACCATCCAAGTGTATAATAAAACCTGAAGTTCAAGAATTTGTAGGAAGAAGTCTATATTAGCCTGTGCATGTTGGGAGAACTGACCTTCCTGCCTGTGCCTAGCATTCTTACGTCATAGCTTTATGTGACTCTGACTGCAATAACACTACTCTTCAATAGTAGTAGCCTTTGCATTGCATTTACTTTTGCAGCTATCCTAGTGAGATGACTAGGCAAATGGTTACATGATAGGTATTCGTTAAATGAATGCTTAGTAACTTTCCCTTTCTACCACGAAATAATTTTTATGATCCATGAACTTGAGAATACTGTTTGCCCTTTCTTCTTTCTCAACTGAGAAACTAGCTTTCGGAATTTACCCAAGACCTATATATTTACATGGACAATTTTCTAGGCCTTTGACACAAAATTACCTGTTGCTCATGGTTACACTATCTGCAGCGGTTCTATTTACCGTGGGGTTTCTTTTAGAGCTAACAGAATCAACAGTCAAGCCCCTGCTGCAGTCATAGCCTAAGCTAACTGTGACTGCTCCAAGAAGTCCACTCGTAATCATTGTTTAATGCCCTTTTTATCCTTCCCTGAAAGAGTTAACTCTGCCTGCAACAACAACAGACAAAACAAAACTAAAAGAAAGAGAGAAAGGAAAGAAGGAAGAAAAAAAGAAAGTACACCATAGCTAAAGCAATTGCAATTTTCAACTTCATCATCATAATTGGAAATATAATTGTTTTCATTTGTAAACAATACATTTAATTGGATAGTTAAACTTGGCTCCATATTTAGCTTCTGAGTCATTACAAAAGAAAAGCTCACACTGGCTTAGCCCATGCTTTGTACTTTTTAAAATTGAGTGCAAATGTAAAAAGAAGTTCACTTTCAAAGCTTCATAAATTGTGGTTTTCACTCATGGGAGTCTCTGCTACTAGGATTAAGGGGCCACCCACTGCCCTTTGGTAATCTTATCTCAAAAAGAGATTCCTCATCCTCACTGGCATGAACAAAATGTCATATATTTTTATAAATGTGCATCAGCATCTGCTGTGTAATCTACTTTGCTAAACCTAGGAAATTCGAATTCTGTGGCTGAGGATGTATTAAATTACTAGGAGGCAACATTTTTCCATTTAATTAATGGACTTCTACTCTCTTTTTCTCTAGGCCTTCAGAAGTCTGCTCTGATTCAGTAAAGCAAATGTATTTCAAATTGTTTACAAGGTCATCAGTAACATTCTTAAGATAAAATTTGGTTTTTTTTCCCCCAGAAAATCCACACTCATCAAGCAGTTGGTCATGAAAAAATGATGACAATGACATGATGATGATGATGACAATTATAGCCACCACTGCAAAAAATGAGTATCACAAAGCAAGTCACACCAATTTTTTTATCCCTGTGCCTATAAAAGTTATGTTTACACTGTATTGTAATCCATTAAATGTACAATAGCATGATGTCTAAAACAGAGTACATATATACATATCTCACTTGAAAAATACTTTCTTGCTAAAAATGCTAATGACCATCTGAGCCTTTAGAGAGTCATAATTTTTTTGCTGGTGGAGGGTCTCATCCTAATGTTGATGGCGGCTGACTGGTTGGGGTGGTGGTCGCTAATGGTTGGGGTCATGTGGCAATTGCTTAAAATAAGACAATGAAGTCTGCCATATCAATTGACTCTTCTTTCATGAAAGATTTCTCTGTAGCATGTGATGCTGTTTGATAACATTTGACCCACAGTAGGACTTCCAAATTGGAGTCAATCCTCTCAAACGTTGCCACTGCTTTATCAACTATGTGTATGTAATAGTCCAAATTATTCACTGTCATTTCAACAGTGTTCACAGCATTTCACTAGGAGTGTGTTTTGTTCCAAGAAACCAGTTTCTTTGCTCATCTTTAAGAAGCAACTCCTCATCCATTCAAGTTGTATCATGAGATAATAGCAATTCAGTCACATCTTCAGGCTCCACTCTTAATTCCAGTTTCCTTGCTATTTCTATCACATCTGTAGCTACTTCTACCACTGAAGTCTCGAACCCCTCAAAGTCATTCATGAGTGTTGGAACTAATGTCTTCCAAACTCCTGTTAATGTTGGTGTTTTAACCTCTTCCCATGAATCACAAATGTTCTTAATGGCATCTAGAATGGTGAATCTTTTCCACAAGGTTTTCAATTCCTTTGCATTCACAACTTGGCTAATTGTTCGGCACAAGATGCTAGCTTTTGGCCTATCTTAGCTTTTGACATGCCTTCCTCACTATGCATAATCATTTCCAGCTTTTGATTAAAAGTGAGAGACATGGAACCCTTCCTTTCACTTGAACACTTAGAGGCCGTTGCAGTTTATCAATTGGCCTAATCTCATTATTGTGTCTCAGGAAATTGCGAGGCCCAAGAAAAGGAAGACAGACAGGAGCATGGCCGGTTGGTGAAGCAGTCAGAATACACACAACACGGCCAGGCGGGGTGGCTCACGCCTGTGATCCTAGCACTCTGGGAGGCCGAGGCGGGTGGATCGCTCGAGGTCAGGAGTTCAAGACCAGCCTGAGCAAGAGCGAGACCCACCTGAGCAAGAGCGAGACCCCGTCTCTACTAAAAATAGAAAGAAATGATCTAGCCAATTAAAAATATATATACAAAAAATTAGCCGGGCATGATGGCGTATGCCTGTAGTCCCAGCTACTCGGGAGGCTGAGGCAGGAGGATCGCTTGAACCCAGGAGTTTGAGGCTGCTGTGAGCTAGGCTGACGCCATGGGACTCACTCTAGCCCAGTCAACAAAGCGAGACTCTGTCTCAAAAAAAAAAAAAAAATACACACAACACTTATCGATTAAGTTCCCCGTCTTACATGAATGTGGCTCATGGTGCCCCAAAGATCACTGACCAAAGATCACCAAAACACATATAGTAATAAAAATTTTTGAAATATTGTGAGAATTACTAACATGTGACACAGAGAATTGAAGTAAGTACATGCTATTGGAAAAATGGCACCAACAGACTTGCCTGACATAGGGTTGACAAAAAACCCTTCAATTTGGAAAACTGCAATACCGACAAAGCACAATAAAACTAAGTGCAATAAAACCAGTATGCCTGTACTATAGCTTACATTACTGATCACTTCTGTGGACTTAGACTATATGCTAAATGCATTACACACATTACTTAATTTCATCTTCAGAAACTGTATAAGAAAGTTACTGATAATATACACATTTTACAAATGAAGGGACAGAGGCTCGGAGAAGTTAGGATGCTCACTCCGTGAGGGCACAGCTTGTAGACTGGTTTGTTGCTAGTGCCTGGAACAGCACTTGGTATTTATTGGGCATAAGTGCTCATATACATTCACAGACTGGATGAATGAATGAATTAGTACTCAGGATATACACGGGAGAGATTCAGGTAGGTGCTAAGTAATGATATTGACAATGAAAACGGAGAGGAACATGAATAACAACTGTAAGAAAAAAAGCACAAAAAAGTATACATTAAAAAGTGGCTGGGTATGGTGGCTCATGCCTATAATCCTAGCACTTTGAGAGGCCAAGGTGGAAGGATTACTGGAGGCCAGGAGTTCAAGATAGCCTGGGAAACATAACAAGACCCCATCTCTACAAAAGAAGAGAAAAAAAAATTAGCCGAGCATGGCAGTCCCAGATCCTTGGGAGGCTGAGGCAGAAGGATTGCTTGAGCCCAGGAGTTCCAGGTTGCTGTGAGCTATGATGATGCCAACGCACTCTAGCCTGGGAAACAGAGCAAGACCCTGTCTCAAAAAAAAAAAAAAAAAAAAGAAAAGATAAAACTTTTCCATTTCTCTTGCTTTTTCTTTTTCCTGAATCTATTTCCCAGATTTGGTCACTATTATCAGTTCAATGTGTGACTTTTACATACCCACACATGAACATACACACCACTAACACTTTTTATGTTTCACTCAGAAAATCATATCATGAAAGGGTTATATTATATAATTTGCCTTTTCTTAAAATTTAAGAATAATGTGTGCCATGGATCTGTTAATGCCAGCATTTCTTTCTTTACCAATTGCCAAAGTTTCCATTGTATGGGCATGCCATCATTTACCTAAATAGTCTCCTACTGATGGACACCTAGGTTGTTTTTTAGATATAAACAAAGATATAGTAAACATCATTCTATGTATATACTTCTATGCTTGTTCAAGTATATTGTCAGGAAAAAATTTTTAGAAGTTATCGGGTTAAAGGGTAAGCATATTATGAATATTAACACCCATTGCCAACTTCTTCCAAAAAAACAGTAACAATTAACTTGAGGAGTATTTTAAAAATACAGGCTCCTGGGGGGTCCACTGAATCAAAACCTTGGTAAGCAGAGCCTGAGAAGCTGTCTATCCATCTATCTATTTTTAAATCTTCCTAGGTAAAATCAGTCAAGGATGGGAACTACTAATCTTGACCATTCTCTTCCCTTTGGGCAAAATGAGGTAGAAACAGGAACTGAAACCAGCCTTAAAATACTGATTGTTGAAACAATATAATTGTTAAATTCTCATTGATCAGATATGAATACTTTTTATTGCTTTTAAATACGTTATCTTACTTCAGCTTCATAATACGCCTTACAGGTAAGTAGAACAGAAGAGAAGAATGAACTGAAGCTCAAAAAACGTAAGATCACTCAAATAAAAAACAGCAGAACCAAGACTGGACTTCAGATCACTGGAATTGAAATCTTTTTCCCTCCCCCCATCATACCATACAGAAAGATGGATTATCACTGTATTGTTCTATTGGATTAGGAATATTGACCACGTGAAAAATGTTTCAGATTTTAAGAAGAAAGTTCAAGCATCATTCTGAGTTAAGTCCTGTGGTTCTGAAGGTGATGAGACAATCAGTTGAACGATTGATAGAAACATACGTAATAAATGTGTACATCTATATACTTTCTGTCTAAAAAGATCTGAGGCAACTTCAGCAGCCCAGTAGGCCCTGATTAATATCTCAAAAAGTCTTTTTCTTAAAGATAAGTAACTTGAACAATAGAAA
>JAQIFY010000960.1:0-14589 GCA_028533085.1 Varecia variegata
CCTTCCTCATGGGATAGTCGTGAGGTTCTAAGGATACAACGAATGAAAGCACCCTGCATGAGAGGCACACGGAGGACAGGATGAGTGTGGTCTATACCTCCGGAGTCTATGGGCTACTGGGGAACAGGGACAGTGAAGCAAGTATTTAAAGCATGTTAGGTGAGTCAGGATGGTAGGCAGAACACTGGCCTCCAAAGATGTCTAGGTCCTAACCCCTGGAGCCTGTGAATATGTTAGGTTAAATGGCAAAGGGGAATTAAGGTTGCAGATGGAATGAAGGCTGCCAACCTGCTGACCTTAAAACAGAGGGATTATTCTGGATTATTTGGGGGGGGGCATGTTATTATGAGGCCTTTAAAAGTAAAAGTTGGCCGGGCACGGTGGCTCACGCCTGTAATCCTAGCACTCTGGTAGGCCGAGGTGGGCGGATCGCTCTAGGTCAGGAGTTCGAGACCAGCCTGAGCAAGAGCGAGACCCCGTCTCTACTAAAAAATAGAAAGAAATTATCTGGCCAACCAAAAACATATAGATAGAAAAAATTAGCCGGGCGTGGTGGCGCATGCCTGTAGTCCCAGCTACTGGGGAGGCTGAGGCAGGAGAATTGCTTAAGCCCAAGAGTTTGAGGTTGCTGTGAGCTAGGCTGACGCCATGGCGCTCACTCTAGCCCGGGCAACAGAGTGAGACTCTGTCTCAAAAAAAAAAAAAAAAAAAACAAAGTAGAAGAGGATGGTAGGAGAGTGAGAGTCAGAGTGATGGGAGGCAAGACAGACTCGACCCACTAAAGCTGGATTGCATATGGAGGAAGGGGCCACAAAGCAACAAATGCGGCAGCCTTTAGAAACTAGAAAAGGCAAGAAAATGACTTCTCCCTTAAAACCTCCAGGAGAAACGCAGTCTGCCCACAACTTGATTTTCGTCTGGTGAGACCCACTTTTAACTTTTGACCCTAGAACTCTAAGGTAATAAGTTTGTGTTATACAAGCCACTAAGTTGGTGGTCACTTGTTACGGCAGCCATGGGAAACTAACGCAGTCAGTCAAGTATCTGCAAGCACCCACTATGTGTTCTGAGTCCTGAGTACACAGTGGCGAGGAGGAGACAGTCCCTGCTTTTCACTGGAGGTCACATTCCCATGGGGAGGGACAGGTAACACACACATAAGCAAGCAAATGCACCGTGCGTGAGCCAGCCGGTGATCTGACAGACAGCGACTGGGAGAAGGGGAGCTGGGCACGACCTCTGCAAGGGAGGTCACGAAAGACCTCCTGAGAGGAGGGGGAGGTGACACCGAGCTGAGGTGCTGTGCTCATGGAAGGACAGGGTGAAGGGCACAGCAGGGGCACCCAGCCTGGCCAGGGGCACCCAGGAAGGATTCCAGGAGGAAGCGCCAGCTTGGCCAAGCCTGAAGGGTGAGCAGAGCTGCTCATTCCCGCTGAGGAGCTGCACGTGTGAAGACTTCAGGGCTGCGGAGCCTTAGGGAGTAACGAGATGTCCCCAGGCCTGGTGTAGGGCACACGGGCGGAGAGCAGGAGGAGGCTGGAGAGGATGCAGAGGCCAGAGGGTGAAGGGCCCCTAAGTCAGGACGCTGTTCTAAGGGCCATCCAGAGTCTTTGGACGGTTTTAAGCAAAAGAGCAAAGCTGTCAGATTTATTTTGCAAGCTCCCTCTGGCTGCCCTGTAAGAAGCAGGCGGCCTGGGGGTAGGGAGTGGGGAGGCAGGAGGCAGGTAGACCAGCTGGGGGCCACTGCCATGGTTGTGGAGGGTAGAAGACCAGCAGTTGACAACCACACTGCCTCCCGCAGAGGGTGGATCCTGGTTCCAAAAGATCCTGTCACTGGGCTGAGCGTCTTGTTGGGTCTGGGTCTGCCCAGGGGGCCGTGAACTGCATTTGGGAAGAGTGTTGGGAAGACCTGAGACATGGACAGGTGCCAGCTCATTCTGGGGTGAGGCAGCAAGAAAGAAAGAAACCTCTGGCAGTGGGATGGCTGAAAGGATTGTGATGATCAGGAATCTCTAATCCTTGATTTACAATTGTTAGCTGTGTAGTGTCAGCATGACCCCTTCCTGTAATCCACAAACCTTCAGTACAAGTTCTACTGCATGCAGCAGATTTTATTTGTGGGTACTTGTTAAAGGGGTAGAGTGAGAATCAAGAGTGTCTGTGGCCCACATTTCCTGGGGTAAAGGTATAGCTTCAAGAGGCAGAGTTCACTGATTCAGCTACTCAGCAGACATTAATGAGTCCCTACCACGCATCAGACACCAGCCAGGCTCTAGGGGTTCCTGGGAGCAGAGCAGAGGAGGCTCCCACCTTATAAGAGAAGGGAGGACAAGGATTCAGCTGAGGCAGAGAACTGGGCCCAGGGGTGCCCACGAGCACAGAAGACCATCTGGGAATGAGTAGGTATCTCCAGGATGGCTTGGATCCAGTGGTTTGGAGCCAATGTTCTGTTGACCTCAGGGGTCTGTGAAACTAGAGAGGATGGTGGCCTGGACTGGGGTAGGGTCCGTGGAGTGGAGATCATTAACAGGACTCAAAGCAATTTCGGAGGAAGGACTGAGCAGAACTGGTGACTGACCGGGCAGGTGCAGAGAGGAGTCAAGGTGCTGGCCAGATTTCCAGCTCTGGCTTTGGGTGGACAGGGGTGTCATTTACAGAGAGGAGGAGCCCAGCAGAGGGGCAGGCTGGGAGGGAAGCGGCAAGAGATGGCAAGTCACCAAGTCACGGGAAGAGTGTCATAAAGGGTGAGTGGCCAGAGCAGAGGGCCCAGGACAGGCTCTGAAGCACCTGCTTGGGATTTTTGGAGTCAGATGAAACTGGGGTTGAATCTTGGCTCGTGTTACAAGGTGATGGCAGAGCCTGAAGACGGCAGGGTGAGCATGGCTGCAAAGGAGACGGACGGGGGCTGGGAGGAGGAGGAAGAAGCCAGCCACCTCCCAGGGGTGACACACGGCCATTTTCCTCTTTCCCTTCCTGCTCCCACCAGAGTCTGTGCAGGGTCAGAGGAGCAGATCGAGTTCAACCTCGTTCATCCGGCAGCCTCTGAACAGCTTGGGGTTTTGTTTTTTTTTTTAAGTTTTTAGGGCAAAGGGGAAGAGTGGGAAAGAAGTGCATCTTCATAGCTGGCATGGGTGATTTATTAATAGATGGATTCACTCACCCAGGCCAAAAAATAATGTGCAATTTGTTACTCTCCAAAGTAAGTTTGGAAACTCCCTGTCTTGTGCTACTCTCACGTTGGTTAGTCCGATAATAAACTTGATTTCAATGAGAGCTCCTCTGAGTCTGAAGGGTGGGTTGGGCTCCAGGAAGCCGCCTCGACAGGGTTGCCTGGAGCCCCGGGTGGGCTGCAGCCACCTGGAGCCCCACGGAAACACCCTTGGCTAGCGGCCGTTCCCGCTCCTCCAGCGGGAGTCAAGTGACAGCGTGTGCATGTGTGTGTGTGTATGTGTGTGTGTGTGTGTATGCGTGTGTATGCACGCACGCACACACGCCCTGGAGCCTGGGACATTTGTCCTTCAGGCCACCGCAGAACGCCAAGGCATACCTTCTAAGATTAGAACAAGCTTCCCAAGGACCAGGCCTGCCTCCCTGCCAGCTGCAGCCTCTCCTGTTACAGAGCCTCCCCTCCCGCCTCCCTGGCCGGCTGGAGCGAGCTCAGTTCTGGAGTCGGACTCTTAGCAGGGAGCCCCTCAGGATGCTCTGCGGTTGTGTCCTCTGGTCCCTGCCCTTGAGACTCTCACACAGGGGTACTGGAGGGAGAGAGGACCATCCATCAAGACAAACGTCTGCATCTGACTTGCGAATCCAGGTCACACGCAGAAGAAATCCACGGTGATAATTCCAACAGCTGCAACGTGCGGAGCCGCCACACATGCCAGGCCCTCTGTGTGCCTGGTCCCGTTTAAGTGTGTATCATAAGCCGAACAGGGACTCAATGAGCCCTGCTTGACCGAGGAAACTGAGACCCAGAGAGGTTAAGTAGCTTGTTCAAAGTTGTACCGAGTGAGTGGCGGTGGGAAAGCTCTCTGGAGTCACTCTGGGACATTTGCTCAGAACTTCCTAATCTGTCCTATAAATGAACAGTTTCACGTACACGGAAGGGAGGAATGGGGCAAGGGCTACGCTGGAGACCAGAGGAGGCCCTGCATGCTGCTTATAGACGTGGTTTCTGAGGGTTCCCAGGCCGGTTCTCAGAGGCTCAGGGCTGTCATGGAAGGGACAGGGCAGGCAGGTTCAAGCACGCCCAGGACACAGCCAGGGGCTTGTCCTGCAGAGACCGATGGACCTTGGCTCTCGTTACCAAGGCAACAGCAGAGCAGGAAGCTAGGACGGAAAATGAACGTTTGCCGCTTTACTCAATACCTATCTGCACTGACGGTCGTATAAAACATGCCCACTTGATCAATGTGCCTATTATTATTTGACCATGATCCCTTGAAAATTCCAGATAAGAAGCCCTACAACTCATAAATCAGAGTGTTTCCGATGTTTTGAAGTCACAGAGTCATTAGATTATTAGCAAACATGCAGAAATTTTGTCATGTGTGCCATTTACTTACTTGATCCTTGGTTGTACGTGGAATGAATACGTGGGGAAGCGTCCAATTTGGAGGCAGAAGAATGTCAGAAGAACACAAACTTAAGTTTTTATAAATCAACAAACTCACAAACCTGTTTAACTACATTTGCAAAACTCTAGAAAGAATCTGTGCAAAACTCTAGAAAGAATCTATGTCCCAGCTATGCAGAGGACACCGTCTGAAACACTGACACCTGAGCTCCCTTCGAGCACAGTTCAGCCTGGGCACTTCCAGCAAGCCCTGCGTGAAGCTGCCCTTGCCCACCACCCGCCCTCCCCTCTCCGGGCAGAACTGGCTGCCCCTCTTTTCATTTTACCACCTCTTGGAAATATTCATTCATCAATTATTCCTGGACTCCAGGCCCTGTACCAGGCGCTCAGGGGATCACAGTGAACAAAACGAAACAGGTCCTTTCATAGTGGAGGTTACAGTCTAGTAGGGGAGACTTATATTCAACAGCTGTCATTATTTTACCCTCGGTTTATTGTTTGTTAGGGTAATAAATGCTGCAGAGGAAAAGGATTCTAGGAGAACATGAGACAACCTGACCCAAAGATGTGACATTGAAACCGAGATAAACAGAAGTGATCCAGGCAAAGGGTGAGGCTTGGGATGGGGGAAGTGTGGGGAGGGGTGGGCAGAGGTAGCCAAGAACACTGCAAGTGGAGTTTACACAAAAGCCTCCCGGAGGAGAGATAGGAGGTGTTTGAGAAACTGAAAGAGAGAGGCTTTTGTGGCTGGAACTCAGAGAGCTTTTAAAATACCCAAAGTTTTGCAAGGTTTTCTCCTACTATAAGCCTTGAACACAGAGACCATGTGTTATTCATGGCCCTATCCCCTAGCCCATTGCCTGGCCCATAGTAGGTGCTCAGTAAATGCCAGTAAATGAATGAATAACTGAATCATGCCTGAGTAATCCAACACCACTGGGCCAACATAGTGAGGGCTTAAATATAGATCAGGACTTTGAGGTGAAATGGAAACAAAGTGTCAGCCAAGGATACCAGGCTTGAATATTTTCATTAAGTTTCAGTGACTCGTCCAAGATCACTGGAATAGCAACCAAAGGGCAAAGAATGAGACCTTCTTCTGCCCAAGCCATTACTTAACAATCTGAGCCTCCTGTCTCTGTCTGGAGCTAAGAAATCCATTATCATTTCATATTCTAATCCCTGGGTATCTGTCTTCTCCAGTTTTAACAACCCAACCTATTCTAGAATGTGACATATCTAAAAAATACTTAAAATTTGTCTATTTCTTTATCGGAAACAGTTAAATATTTCTATTAGCTGCTTGATATTTTCAGACTCACTTTGTCAAGGAGAAAACTTAGGAGAGGAAAAATATGGGTCCCTTATCCATGTGCAATGGTGTCTGCCCCAGGATCTGAAGTCCACATCTCTGGTCTGGTCTCAGCGGCTGTCCTCTGTCACCAAGGGGAGGCTCCATGCCTCTGGGCCCCTTCCAAGGGCTCCACTGCTGCCCAGGGGGGCTCAAGGCAGGAGCCACAACCTCTGGTACATCAAGAGGGCCCCATCCAAAGCACAGGCTAGGCTCTCCCCACCCTTGAAGCCTGCTCAGCTGCAATGGGGCCACACGGGTCTTGAAGCTACTTTTTAAAGTGAACGCTTCCATCTCCTCTTGCCACCCCGCTCCAAAAAGAGGGAAAAACAGCCCTCCAAACCACCAGCTTAGTTGAGTTGCTTCACTTGGATGGTCTATGGGGTTTTATAGAGCGAAACAGCTGGCCTCCTAGCATGGAAAGGGAAGACTGGGAAGGGTGGGGTGTTTGGTTTCAGCCTACAGAGACTTGTTGATGTCCAGCCTTCTCTTTTCCACCTGCCCTCTCCTCTTGGATGCTCCTCTGGGGCATGATTCAAAGCACTCAGGGCAGCAGTCCCACGTGGGTTCAGACCTGTGTGTGGGGGTGACTGTGGGCTGCTCAAGTCCCAGTCTACACCCAGCCTCATCAGCACACTCCATGATTCTGTCTACACCCACTACCATTGCTCAAATGTCTCTCTTTAGATACTGGTTTTGAATTAGTGATAGTAGCCTTTTGTCATGTATTTTCTCAACAATAATAAAACAGCTAATTTGCTGGATATTTATTGTGCCAGGTAACCTATTATCTCATTTTAATCCTCACAACACCTCTGTGACATGGGCTCAGAATCATCTCCATTTTACTGATGAGAGAATCAAGACTCAGAGAGCTCAAGTAACTTGTCCAGGGTTGCACAGCTATTGATGAGAGATCTGTAATTTATGCTCAGGTGATTTACTAAAAGTCTGTGCTCATAGCTGCAACACATGCTGCCTCCAGCAGCAAAGCCATTTGAAAGTTTACATTTTGTGGTTAAAAAGCGTTCATTGAATTTCTTAATATAAGACAAACAAACCAGTAAAAACAGTGGGCAGAGGATTTAAACCAACGGTTCACCAAGAAAATATATGAATGGCTAATAAGCACATTAGTCATTAGGTAAATACAAAGTAAGACTACAAGGAGACACCACTGTACATCCACAAGAATGGCCAAAGAATGCGGAGCTACTGGACCTCTTATACACTGTTGGTGGGAATGCTGCATGGCATAGCCATTTGAAATATTTTGGCAGCTTCTTATGAAGTTTAACATATACCTATAATACACCAAACAACCCAATAATCCTACTGTTAGATATCTGCCCAAGACAAATGAAAACATATGTTCACATAAAGATTTGTATGCAAATCTTCAAAGAAGCTTTATTATTAATAGCCCAGATCTAGAAACAACCCAAATGCCCATCACCTAGGTGAGTAGATAAATAAATTGTGTTAGCCAGGCATGGTGGCTCACACCTGTGATCCTAGCACTCTGGGAGGCTGAGGTGGGAGGATCACTTGAGGTCAGGAGTTCAAGACCAGCCTGAGCAAGAGCGAGACCCCATTTCTACTAAAAATAGAAAAAATTAGCCGGGCATAGTGGCGCATGGCTGTAGTCCCAGCTACTCGGGAGGCTGAGGCAGAAGGATCGCTTAAGCCCAGGAGTTTGAAGTTGCTGTGAGCGAGGCTGACACCACGGCACTCTAGCCTGGGCAACAGATTGAGACTCTGTCTCAAAAAATAAAAAATAAAAATAAATTGTGTTATAGGCACATCATGAAATACTACTCATGCAATAAAAAGGGGACACTACTGACACATACAACATAGATGAATCTTAAAAGCATTAGGCCAAGTGAAAGAAGTGAGACATGACATTCCATTTAGACAACATTCTTTAAAAGGCAAAAGTGTAATATCAGAAAGCAGATCACTGATTGCCTGGGACCAGAGGTGGGGGCAGGGAATTGACCACAAAAGGTATAAGGGAACTTTTGGGGTGATAGAAATGTTTTATATCTTGATTGTCATTTATATCTGGTGGTGGTGGCTATATGACTATACACATTTGTCAATACTCATCAAATTATACCCTTAAAATGGGTGAATTTTATTGGATGTAAATTTTACCTCATAAAGGTGATTAAAAATTTTTAAGTGCTCATCATAGTTCAGATACAAAGACTGAGGTACACTCGGCCTGCACGAGGTCTCCGTTCACTTGCCCTAGGGCCAGGGCACCAGCTTAGTCCCGGGACCCGGGGGCCGAGGGCAGTGGCAGGAGGGCGCTATGGCTACAGGAGGTCAGCAGCCTCTGGCAGCTGCGGGGAGCCGGCCACATCCAGCCACTCCTGTGCAACCCAGGGCTGCTGCCAGCACTCAGGCAGCAGACAGTGGAGAGAGCACAGAATTTGGATTTGCCGAGGCCAGGTTTGTAGCCCACTTTATGCTTTATGGGTGTGGGATCTTGGGCAATTAACTGGTCAGAGTCTCATCTATAAAACGAGGATAATATTTAACAACACCCTCTATAGTGTCATGGGGATGCTAAGGGATAGTGTTTGATTAGACCACTTGGTTGCACACCCGAACCCCCTTTCACTAGATGTCATCTTAGGCAAGACACTTGACCTTGCTGAGCCTTAGTTTCCCCACTGGTAAAATGCGGTTTATAACGGCACTGATCTCATAGGATTGTTATAAAGCCCACCCAGCACAGTGCCTGGCACATGATAAGCTTTGCCCCCATCTTAGCTATTGTTGCTGTCACCTGGGTTACTGGTAGACACACAGTAGGTGTTAGTTGAAACGTGGCTCCCTTGCACTCCTCGTGGGGATGCCAGGCTGCTGCCAGCTTGGCCTTGAAGAATTGCACAGGGGTGGCAGGGATCTGCTACTGCCAAGTCATTTTCACTCCCATCTCTCGGAACAAGTTGGCAGCCCAGAGGGGTTGGCAGTGCGTAGTAGTGTCAGAGGAATTTACAAATGGGAGTCTTCTGAATCACAGGAAAGAGCAGACTGGCTAATTGGAGTGCGATTCTGGCCTCCAGCCACGAGGATGCTAACTCACAGCGGGGCCGTTCAAGTGCAGGGTCATCTGCACGTCTGGAGGCTGTGGGGTAGGGTCAGCAGGCAGGGGCTTCCGAGGCAAGCCTGCTTCCGGCCCCTGCAGGTGGGGGAAGGTCTTGCCTTTACCAGGGCCCGCAGCATGAAGGGGCCATAAAAGGAAGGTGGCAGCTGGCCTCCGGGGTGTGGCCACAGCTTGAGGGTGGTGCCTGCCCCACAGGTCTAAGCCTGACTGGGCTAATTCCTCACATGGGAGCAGGTGCTCCCGGGGCTGAATGGCCTGAGTAGCTCTGCAGGGAACACACCTGGCTCCAAATGGCCCAGGGAGTGGGAACAAGGGGTCAAGTCCCTGGGCAGACAAGCTCTGTCCTGCAAGATCCAGAGGAGTTATTTCAGAGCTGAGCAGCCCAGAGGCGGAGGCCACTGGCGGGCAGTCGGGACAGCGGTGCGAACTCACTGCCTCTCTGTGCCCTTGGCTCACCAAGGACGATGCCCGAGGCCCCTTCCGCTGCTGGCTCTTTATCTTTTCACATTACTGTGGAGAAAATTGGAAAAACTTGGGGTATCTTTCTTACATAGATGAAAACGAAGGTGGATAATGGATCACCTAATTAAGTTCAAGAAGAATCGGGACAAACTCTGCCAGGAAACTCAGGGATGCCAAGGAAATGCAGCAGGACATCCTGAACATCGTCAACTCTTCCGAGTGATGAATACCCCCTCCCCTCCTCCTCTTCCCAAAGATGATTCTAGAAGTAGAACCCCCTACCCTTCACAAATCAGGAATAAAATAGCCAATGTGATATGATCCTTTCATTCCAAATTAGCAGCCTGGGGTCAGTAATTCTTTTGAAAAGGAGCATTTCAGGAAAGCAGGATGGGGGCTCAAATAGCCTAGGGGGGGTCTACAAGCAATAAAAGAGGAAAGTGGGTGAAAAAGTAGGAATGAGGAACAATGACCAAGTTGGGTCAAGGGTACAAGGCTGAAAGAAGAATAACTGTGAAAGGGAAAAGAAAATTGGGGGGCCGTTAGATCTCCAACCCCATCCCCCTGCAGGGGTGCAGCTGCCCAGCTAGGGAAAAAATAACCCTCGCTTTGTTTTTATCAGAGAAGTCATATAAAGAAGAAACGAAGATTTTGCTTTCTTTCATGTCACTTTTCTGCAGTCTGCTACACCAAGGGCACAGGCCCAGCCCCCTTGGCCAGCTTGAGAGCCTCATGGTTGCAAAGCAGGAAGAGTCAGGACGGAAGCAGGGGCTTCTAAGAATAGAATGGGTCATCTAGGGAAGCTTTTGGAGGAGATACAGACAGGGCTTTTCACTAATCCCCCAGGGCGAGTGACTGGGGCCCTTCTCCGCAGAGGGCTCCCAGGCTCTGACAGAGGTTAACCTACAAGGTTGCTGTACAGAACAATCTGTGCATTATATTCCTCATAGGAAACCCAAGACGGGTCCTTCCAATAATGAGCACAGAAATATACTACCCCCCAGCCCAAGAAGCAATGTATACACAATCTAAGATACAAATAAATCAACCTCCTCTTGCTACACTCCTATCACGTATACTGTCCTCCACCAGATGCACGAGAGATCTGTGCATACCAGTCAGTCGGCTCCTTATGCAGTTGTAGTTATTTGGGCAGATGACTCACGAGATGATTTGTTTTCTTATCAACAGTGGAGCTGTGGACAGCACAGGCAGTACTGTATCCCATCACCCCAGCACAGACCCACATACTCTCCCTGGCTGCCTCCAGGGAGCCCAGGATGGAGCCCCACTCTTAACAGCTACCACCCCGCTTCACACAGAGAGGATCTGTGATTGCAAAAGGGGCTTCTGGACTCCCACAGAAAGCAGAGAGCAGAAACGGTGTTCATTTCCACCCCGGGTCAGCATGGGGCTGGTGATGAGGTCAGACTGCCCCATGCTGGCCTGTCTGCAGTTGGCCCGATGTCCAACACGGGCTGGCATGGCGGACCTGCGACCAGACCCTGCACTTGACACTCCACAAGGGGAGGACGTGGAATTGGAAGTGCAGGGTCTAGTCCCAGACCTGCCCCTCACAGCAGCGACCTTGGACTTCATTTTCTTCACGTACCTATCTTCTCTGGACTTCATTTTCTTCACGTACCTATCTTCTCTGGACTTCATTTTCTTCCTTTGTAAAATGGGGATAATATCTACCACAAAGGATCATTATGAAGACTGAGTGAAATAATATGCATGGGAAGTACCCCATAAACCAATACTTATTAACAAAACAAACAAATATAAGTATGCATTGTTTCTATTTTTGACTGATTTTACTTAATATGGTTAGGAACTGGCTCACGATGGGGTTAGAACCTGCTTGGTAGTCAAGACCTTAAATTAAGCAGGGACTTCCATAGGTTCATGGTTGCAGGTGTTTTAAAGCAAGTGAGATTTAAGAAGATTCAATATCCCTACAGAAATCTTGGCTAAACCTCATATGGGGGGAGACCAGAGGAATTTCCTGAAAAATAAGAAGCAATCCATCAACGGATTTAGGGAGCAGTGGTGTTTGCAGAGAAATTAAGTCATGATCCCTGATCCGTTGACGTTGACAGTCTAGTCTGGGAAACATGGAGCCAGGGTAGATCAAATCCAAGAGTGGATGAAGAAGACAATGGTACAGAAGTTGCACCTGTGTGGGGCGTGACTAATGCCCAAGGAGCAGCACGGGCTGTAAGTGGGGCTGTGTCTAAGGACCTGGGAAGGAGAAGCGACAGGGCAGGGCAGGGCAGGGGGTCAGATGGGTTCAAAGGTGGTGATGGACAGTGCTCTGAAGACTGAGTATCTAATTCATGTCTCCGCTCTGCTCCTTACGTGACTGTGGGCAAGTAACAACTTCTGTCAACGTCAGGGGCCTCATCTGTAAAGTGGGGAGAGTAACACCTGATGTCACAGGCTCCTGGAAGAACTAAGGAGGGAACACATGGGACGTGCTTACCACAGCCTGGCACACACGCAAGTGCCCAGCGGATGCAGGCTGTTAAGCATGAAGCAAAGGTATCTGGAGTCTATCCTGAAGGGGTAAACATGGCAAGGAGGTTAAGAGAAAACATGCAAACCAAGACTGCAAAGAAGAGGCCCTTGGGTGGCCCCCACAGTGACGCAGATATCCTTTTGGAGAGTGGGTTGAACGTCCAGGGAAGGGTGGGTGACCTGGGTGAAGTGGCAGGAAAGGACCCTGTAACCCTGGAAGGCCCTGGAGCAGGGCAGGGAGAGTCCAGGGACATTCCACATCTAACCCGGCAGAGAAGGGCAAAACATAGAAAAGAACTGAGAAGATGGAAGGAAAACTTCCATTTAAGGAGCAAATGGGGGAGGGGGCTGTGGGGGAGGGAAGAGAAGACAGAGGCTGAGAGCCAGAGATAGAAAAATTCCAGACTGGTATCAGCTCCAGGATCTGGCCAGAGAATGGACACGTGGTCTCAGGGGGTCCTGCGACCGCAGTTCCCAGCGTGCTCTGCTGAACGCCCATGCCTGGCTCGGACGCCGTGGAGTTCTGGGGGCAAACTGAGATCGCTCAGAAACACAGGATGCAACGGCAGCGTGCAGGACACAGGAGTGTTCAAATAAATGTTTCCCCTTTTAACTAAGACAGAAATCCCAGAAGCTATTGAAATTTCTTTGAAACCCAGAAAACAAGAGCCCTTTTAACTATTAAAGAAAGATAAAACTTCTTTTACATATAGAAATACCATAAATGAAGAGAAAACATAGATCTGGAAAAGTATTTGTAACACAGATAAAAATGAGGTAATATCTGTTATGCAAAAGCACTCTCACATAGCGACCATAATAATATATAACAAAGGATATAAATGGCAAACCCTTAGAAAAGCAAATTAAAAAAGCCAATAAATGTAAATAGATGCTCAAACTTACTACAGTAGTTGTCAGAGAAATGCAAGTTAAATCACACTGAGATTTCTCTTTATGCTTATCAGACAGGCAGGGAGAATGTGGGGGAGAGAGAGCCAGAGAGAGAGAGAAAGTGAGAGAGAGAGAGAGAAGACAGAGAACATCTATTGCTGTCAGGGAAATGGGGAAAGGAAACCCTCATACACTGATATGTTGCTGGAGGAAATGTGAGTTGTCACAGCCTTTTGGGAAAGTAATCTAGGAACATCTATGAAATGAGATTACACAAACCCTTCAGCTCCCTCCGTGCTCCTGAGAACCTACCCCACAGACAAAAAACGGCCAGTCTACAAGGGCGTGGAGGCTGACTGCAGCACTGTTTACAGGAACAAAACACTGGAGACAAAGTGAGTACCCATAAAAAGGGAAATGGTTTATGGTCCATCCACATAATGGGTTACTAAGAAACCATTAAAAAGAATGAATTAGAGCTCTCGAAACTTCCGTGAAAAATTGTAAAATGAGAATAATAAAATGCAGAGAAGTGTGTATAATCTGATCCTAGTTTTACAAAGCAATGACTCAAAAACCTACTCCTTACATATGTGTACATGCATATCTCTATGTACCCACATGTGATAATATGTATGTAATTATCAATATTTATACAGTTATATGAACATATAACTATATAACGAATTTATACAAAAGAGTATATATGAGGTTTCTAGAGGCCGGGGAGCTGGTTGGGGACAGAAAACCAAATGAAAACCACTGCTGTGCAAACCCAGTCTGCTAGATACCATCCCAGTTATGTAAAATCGTGCACGGGCGCGCGCGTGTGTGTGTGTGGGGGGGGGGGGGCATAAATAAATTAGAACTGATTTTATAGGGATGTCCATGATCTATTTTCAAAGGAAAGAAAGCAAGATATATATTATGAAAAACATCAAATAAAGAAAAAAATTTTTAAATATTGAAATGAGAATTTCAAGCTCTGCTCTCTAAATCGTTTGGGAAAGTCTGGTTTGAACAGAGGAACAAATACCTGGGAAACAGCCCTGCAGGGGGGTGTCAGTCTTCTCAAAATATGAAAACCAAGTCCTTAGTGTCTAGAGACAGGGCACATATGCCCAGAGGGGAGGAGGAGGAAGAGGTGAAGTTACTAATAATCCCATAGAGTTATTCCATTACTAAATTTAAATATATATATCTTGCAGTTTTTAGGAAGTATGAGGCTCACTAAAATCTAGGCCAATTTTCCCCGTTAGCAGCAGCCCCAAACATTTTAAGAATGCTGTCCTTTCACGATAAGCTACTACTCTCTACTCAAGGAAATGATCAATCTGAAGCCAAAATGGTCCCTTCCATCTCAGCATATACTCTTAGAAAACCAAATTATAAGAGAAGAGAAAGGAGACAGGAACATAGGTGATTTCCTTTAGGCCCCACACCCCTGGTTTTCTTTCTTTCTTTCTTTCTTTTTTTTTTTTTTGAGACAGAGTCTCACTCTGTTACCGGGCGAGTGCTGTGGAGTCAGCCGAGTAGCTGGGACTATAGGCGCACGCCACCATACCAAGCTAATTTTTTCTATTTTTTGTAGAGACAGGGTCTCGCACTTGCTCAGGCTGGTCTGGAACTCCTGAGCTCAAGCTATCCTCCTCAGCCTTCCAGAGAGCT
>JAQIFY010000962.1:0-14587 GCA_028533085.1 Varecia variegata
TCTTTTGAAAAATTTCTATTCATGTCCTTTGCCCACTTTTTGATAGGGTTGTTTGATTTTTTTCTTACTGATTAGCCATCTAATCTTTGGTTTTTTTTGTTGTTGTTGTTTGTTTTTTGAGACAGAGTCTTGCTTTGTTGCCCGGGCTAGAGTGAGTGCCGTGGCATCAGCCTAGCTCACAGCAACCTCAAACTCCTGGGCTCAAGCAATCCTCCTGCCTCAGCCTCCCGAGTAGCTGGGACTACAGGCATGCGCCACCATGCCCGGCTAATTTTTTCTTTATATTTTTTTTAGCTTTCAAGATCATTTCTTTCTATTTTTAGTAGAGACGGGGTCTCGCTCTTGCTCAGGCTGGTCTCGAACTCCTGAGCTCAAACGATCCACCTGCCTCGGCCTCCCAGAGTGCTAGGATTACTGGCGTGAGCCACCGCGTCCGGCCTGATTAGCCATTTAATCTTTGACAAAGCAGACAAAACATACTCTGGGGAAAAGATTCCTTATTCAATAAGTGGTGCTGGGAAAACTGGATAGCCACATGTAGAAGACTGAAACAAGACCCACAGCTTTCACCTCTCGCAAAAATTAAATCATGGTGGTTAACAGACTTAAACCTTAGGAGTGAAACTATTAGAATTCTAGAAGAAAATGTAGGAAAGACTCTTACAGACATTGGCCTAGGCAAAGAATTTATGACGAAGACCCCTAAGGCAATGACAGCAACAACAAAAATAAATAAATGGGACCTGATTAAATTAAAAAGCTTCTGCACAGCCAAAGAAACAATCACAAGAATTAACAGACAACCCACAGAATGGGAAAAAATTTTTGCATACTACACATCAGATAAAGGACTGATAACAAGAATCTATTTAGAATTCAGGAAAAGCCATTGTTTCTTTATTTATTTTCTGTTTGGAGTATCTGTCATGTTCTGTGGATGGGTGTTGAAGTCCCTAGCTATTACAGTGCTGCTGTTCATCATTTTGTTTAGATCAAGTAGGATTTGCTTTATGAATCTGGGTGCACCTGAGTTAGGTGCATAAATATTTATTTTTTATGTTTAATTTCTTTTTTTTTATTTCTGGATATTATGAGGATACAAACATTTTGGTTACATTTTATGTCTTTGCCTCACCCAAGCGAGGATTAGAGGCATGCCCTTCCCCTCTACAATGCTCACCGCATCCATTAGTTGTGAGTTATATTTAGAATTATTATGTCCTCTTGTTGAATTGTTACCTTTACCATTATATAATGACCATCTTTGTCTTTCATTACCTTTGTTTATTTGAAGACTAAGTTATCTGAAACCATAAATGTTATGCCAGCTTTCTTTAGGTTTACATTTGCATGGAATATTGTTTTCTATCCCTTCACCTTGAGTCTGAATACTCACCTTGAGTATTCTTGTGTGTTATATGTGTTTCTTGAAGACAGCAGATACTTGGCTTCTGTACATTTATCCATTTGCCCAGCCTATGTCTCTTTAGTGGGCTGTTCAAGCCATTCACATTTATTGAAAAATTGCTAATTTTGGCAGATTTCTGTTCATCCTGACTTCAGAACATACTATTGAGCTATAAAAACCAAAACAGCATGGTACTGGCATAAAAACAAACACATAGACCAATGGAACAAAATAGTGAAACCAGAGATAAATCCACACATCTATAGATAGTTAACTTATCCTTGACAAAGTTGCCACACATACATTAGGGAAAGACAGTCTCTTCAATAAATAGCGCTAGGAAAATTGGATATACATATGCAGAAGAATGAAACTAGACCCTATCTCTCAACATATACAAAGAAATCAAATCAAAATGGATTATATACTTAAATCTAAGACCTGAAACTATGAAACTGCCAAAAGAAAACATTGGGACAATGCTTCAGGACTTCTTGAGTTACACTCCCAAAGCACAGGCAACCAAAGAAAAACTGGAATCACATTAAGCCAAAAAGCTTCTGCACAGCAAAGGAAACAATCAATACAGTAAAGAGACAACCTACAGAAGTGGAGAAAATATTAGCAAATATTAGCAAACTACCAATCTGACAAAGGGTTAATAGCTAGAATATATACGAGGTTCTAAAACTCAATAGGAAAAAATCTAAAAACCCAATTAAAAATGGGCATATGTTCTGAATAGGCATTTCTTAGAAGAAGACATATAAATGGCCAACATTTATATGAAAAAATGTTCAATATCATTAGTCATCAGAGAAATACAAATCAAAACTACAATGAGATATCATGTGACCCCAGTTAAAATAGCTTTTATCAAAAAGACAGGCAATAATGAATGCTGGTAAGGATGTGTAGAAAGGGGAACTCTCGTACACGGTTGGTGGGAATGTAAATTGGTGCCACCACTATGGAGAACAATATGGAGGTTCCTTAAAAAAACTGAAAAATAGAGCTAACATATGAAAATACACGAAACACAGAGATGCCAGTGTTTAGGTTGCATAATCGATTTGCCAGTTTTGAACACTATTTATTCTTAATGTTCACCAATGAGGGGTTCTTGTTTTCATTCTAAATGTTCATCAACCTAGAGAGCTTGTCTTCAGGAACACCTAAGCACTCTTTATAGCGAAATAATGCAGCATTTAGGGTCTTTTTCATTGTGCATTCACGAACGCAAAAGCAAACCAAACTTTCAGCTGTTTTCCACAAGAACAAGACCTTATAAAGGACATGTTTTAACCATTATCTTCTTGTCCAATCTCAAAGTTATTCTGCACAGAGCAAGAGAAACAATTTAAATGCCTAACAGAGCTAGAAGGGAAAGGATATGTTTCTCATGTGAAAGTCCTTGAGCCTTGTGGAGGGTGGTGCAGGATTCCTCTCCTTTCCTCATCCACAAGTGTCCACAGCTGGTTCAACAAGAGAGTCCCGGAAAGGCACAGACGTGCTTTGCCGCTCTGAGATACATTCTAGTGCTTCGAGAAAGGGAAACAGTCTGCCGACCTGTCAAGCCACATAGTGGTACTGGTTTGGGTTGTCTTTGTCTCTCTCCATATAGTCTCTGTCTATAAGAGATTCAATTCTCTTTTTCAAATCTCCCGGCTTTACTGGAAATTTTAGCTGGTTATACAATTCAGAAACTAGAAGATTATGACCAAGAGTCTTTCTCATCTTCATTATTCTGACGATAGCAGCATTAATCTGATATTGTCTATCCTGAAACACTCTCTCAGTGTTGCTAACTTGTTCCTCAACGGTTTCCTTCATCTGAATGTGTTTGATCTTTATTCTAAACAGCTTGTGCTTGAAGTCTCCATTGAAGACGGACTTGTTTCCATCTTCCACCTCCTTGCCCTTGGGGCTCTTGGTCAGCACACGCACTTTGCTGCAGGCCAGGGACTGCAACGTTCTCCGCAGCTCGCTGTCCTCTATGCTGGTGGCCAGTTTAATTTCCTCAAGGCTGA
This sequence comes from Varecia variegata, assembly GCA_028533085.1. NCBI lineage: Eukaryota > Metazoa > Chordata > Mammalia > Primates > Lemuridae > Varecia > Varecia variegata. Next base: position 3,439 of record JAQIFY010000962.1, read on the forward strand.
ACTCGTCCCCCTCGTTGAACATGAGGAGCACCAGCGTCTGGAAGAGGGACACCTGGAGCTCCTTCTTCCCTTCCTTAAACTCCGCTTTTAAAACAGCATGCCCCAAGATAGTTTGGCATTGAAGTTTTCGACCACTGTGCTTTCCGAGATAAAATGTCTTAAATACTTCCTGAAGTTTAATCATAGCTGAACTAAAGAGCAGCTCTGTGTTCCGACAGTGACGTTCCCGGGCTCTATCACCAACCCTCGGACTCTTGGGTTTCCCGTCACAGAAACAGTATTGCCGGCACTGGGTTTCCTGTGCAGCTGGGCCGCACTTGGGGTCTCCACCCCGCGGAGGAGAGGGTGCGAAGACTGGAGCCAGCAAAGGAAAGGCGTCCCCAGGCAGAGCTGCGTCGGGCCTGGCCACACCCTGAGCCCTGCCCGCTCCAGCGGCCGAGCTTCCCCTCGTGCGCTGGCACCGCGCTGCAGGGGACTGATGCCAACACTCCCGCAGGGCCGCCAGGAGGCGCCGCGTGGATCAGCACTACTTTCCAGGTGAATTTCTTGTATCTTCTAAACTTTCTACTGATGCTTAAAAACTGCTGTTACCTCATTTTCCAGGTCCCAGCGCTCACTGTCCCAGCCTCCCCCCGCGCTGCTTGTACCCTGTTCTGAAGCAGGTTCCGCGTGGCCTCTGGGCGCCGTGTGTCCCCTCTGCCTACTCTGAGCCCCCCCGGCCCCCCATACCGCCTCCACTGCGTGCTCCAGGTGGGCTCTGCACTGGGCTCATTTGGTGACTGATTTTTGATAAATCAGGTTTCTAAGTGAGACCGCTGATCATGCCAAGAGGACACTGTCCGAGGCGTGTAATGCGGTGAGCCCAGAGCATCTGTGTTTCATTTCAGCCGAGTTAGTCGTGAGTTTTCTGTTCCAGGATTTGGGGGGTCAGTGTGTTTGTGTTTCCATTCTAAGATTGAGTCTGGCGGTCCCTGTGTTTTGCATTGGGATGACTGCTGTTTGATTTTTTTAAATTTCAGTATTTGTGTGATTGCTTGGTTTGGTTTTTACGGCCATGCACAGGGACGGTCCTTGATCTCTGCTGCACAACTGTAAAAAGTTTTATGGAGACAAAGTCTTGATGTTGGAAGCAGAGGTTATTTTGTTGAGAGATTAAAAGGATTTTGTTGGTGTACCTGGTTTCATGTTGTGCATACATACGTGAGGTTGAGCGGCAAGATGAAAGCTCAGTGGTGATGTTGATATGGTAACTATGACAAAGATACTTTTGTGATAACATTTAAAAGTACTTTATATTTACATAAGCATGTTTCATTTTGATTGAAAAGCTACCAAAGGAATTTTGATCATGGTAAAAAGAGTTTAAAGCAATATTTTCTGGAATATGCCATTTATGTAATTTGATTTTATGCTAAGTTATTAAAAGATCCTCTCTTTTTGAAGCATGCATGTTTAAGATTTGACACCTTATGGGTTCCCATATTAAACTCTCACTCTTTACTTATCAGCATTTCTATATTTGTGAATTTTCTTTGAGTTCTATGATATATGGTCTATCAAAGACCAAATAGATTTCTATTTCTGCTTCTTATATTTTAAGTTCATTTTGTCTACAGATTGTTAATACTGTAATTTAATGTAGACTTACTTTAAATAAAATTAGTTTAATTGGCCTTAAAATTACATTAATAAAACTTTGTGATATGCACACACACACAAAAAAAGAGCTAACATATGACCCAGCAATCTCACTGTTGGGTAAATATCCAAAAGAAGGGAATTCAGTATGTCAAAAATAGCCACAAAAAGAATGAAATCCTACCATTTGCAAAAACATTGATGGAACTGGAGAACATTGTGTTAAGTGAAATAAGCCAAATACCAAAAGACAAATCTCACTTGTTCTCACTCATATGTGGGGGCTAACCATTAAAAACAATTGATCTCATGGATAAAGAGAGTAGAATGAAATTTACTATAGGTTTATAAGTGTAGTGGGGAGGGTGAGCAAAAGTGGGAATGGTTAATGAGTTCAAAATATAGTTAGATAATTAGATACAATGAATAATATTTAATAGCACAACAAAGTGTCTACAATCAGCAATAAGTTAAGGTATACTTTAAAATAACTAAAAGGGTGGAATTGAAATGTTCCTAACACAAAGGAATGATAAATGAATGCCTTAAGTGATGGATTCTCTAATTACCTTGATTTGATTAATTCACATTATATGTCTATATGAAAACATCACATGTGCCCTATAAATATATACAACTATTATGTAACCAAATAATTAAAAATAAAAATATTTTTAATAAGAAGAGGGCAAATTGAAGAGTAGAGTAAAAAGTAAAGGGGAAAAAAGAAAAGAGTTTGAATTTCTCTGGTCTACTCTAATGAAGAAATATGAATAACTCTTCTGAAATGTAGTCTTTAAAATATACTTTTCTGGCCTACTAAGCAGATGAGTACTGCTTTTATAACTGATTTTTGGAAAAATGAGTGAAATTATAGGTTGAATGAGGGACCTGCACAGACTAAGCAAGAAAAAGAGTAGTGACAAAGAGGGAATGTTTATTGAGAGGAGAAAATTAAGCCCCAAAGAGATTAAATGAATGCATCAGAAATTTTAAATAAACTTAGAATGGATCATCAAATTTGCAGCAGGTTCTTGTAATGAAAATTATGATGTATATATAGATGTCTTTCTAATAGTTTATTTTTGAGCACTTTCTTTAGTCCCCAGTATTTTTATAAGTGCAAGACTCTTTTGCCATAAGATATACCTCACTGACATCCATTATCTACTTACCAAGACCTTGAAGGATTGCTTGCCTCAGATTTCCATTACTGCTATCTAATTACCCATTGTGATGTTCAGGTACTTTATCTTGACATTTTATTCATAACTAAGTGCACGCCTGGAGTACAAAATTCTATTATGGTATATTTGTGGATGCTATATTTTACCCAAAAGAGTAAAATATCCCTCAGTCACTACTCCTGAGGATGTTTCTCCTGTACCTTCCATGACTTAGAGCAGCGATACCCAAACTTTTTGGCACCAGGGACTGGTTTCATGGAAGACAATTTTTCCACAGACCAAGGAGACAGTGGGGAGATGATTTGAGGATGATTCAAGCTCATTACATTTATTGTGCAGTCAAATCTCTCTGCAGATGCTCCCCAGTGCTAACATCACCACCTCAACTCCACCTCAGAGCATCAGGAATTATATTCTCACAAGGAGCATGTAACATAGATCCCTAGACATTCACAGTTTAGAGCAGGGTTCATGCTCCTATGAAAATCTAATGCCACTCCTGATCTGAAAGGAGGCAGAGCTTATGCAGTGATGGAAATGGGTTTGGGACCGCAGCCTTAGTGGATACATATATATTCACTTATGCTCTGCTGAGAAAATAGGCCAAGCCTGATCAAAAAAATGAGATAGAACATCATTTTAAATTTATTCTATTATCTCCATTTGCAAAGATATATCTATTTAAATAACTTTCCTGATCTTTTTAATAAATTGGGCACAATGATCATGTTCCCAATAGCTTACTGATTTCAGAAGGCATACATACCAATATTTAGTGAAAGTATGGGCCTCAGATAAAAACCATCAGAATCACTTGTGGGCAACTTGTTATAAATACAAGTTTACAGGTCTGAACCTCATAATCATTGCCCTTCAGTGTAAAACACTACATTTAAAACAGACTTCTCTGCTGATTTTTATGAAAGAAAAAATTTGGGAAACCATAGGGTTAAAACATTTTACAGATGTAATATAAATCTGTGTTGTTGTTTCATATTACTGCTGCAATACACTGTGAAGGAATATCAGTACTTGATGTATTAATTATTTTCCTCTACCAATCTCGATATTTTACGCAAATTTAAACATCACAGTCTATAGAACTATTCTCTCAACAATACTATGTGCTTACATGGAGTAACATGGCTGGTGATATCAGATTGGCTCCTGTGGAATTTGTTCTTTTCCATGCTCAACATTTAGAGAGAAACGATGCAGAAAATATCACAGTAGAGGTGAGACTTTAAGAAAGCTAAGTGAATTGGATTTGTAAGCACATTGAAGATTAATTCTTCTCATGTGTGTATGTGACTCTGGTCAACCAGGGGACATCAGATATATGTTCCAGAGCTGTGGGATCAAAACAAATACTACTCACTAATAGAATAGAGTTATTAATATCTTGCTATATTTTGTTATTACTAGTTCTGCAATTGGATGGGACCAAACTCACAAGTAATTGGCTTTTATTGCCTGGGTTGGTCAGAGTGTTTATACATATTTATTGAGAGAAACATATTTTACTGAGTCTTAATTCATTAAGCATGTCCAATAAATAAGCTATTACTATTGGAATAATGAAATAACTTAAACACTTTCAAATTTTCTATTCTAAGATCACCAATGTCACCAAGTTTCATTTTTATTTGCTTAAGTCAAAACAGGAGTTAGTTAAGTTAGGGTTATTTTGCATCTATAAAAGAATATTTCTCTACATAGCAAGGTTAAACAGATAGGGGAAAGTATCCAATTTGAGAATTTCAGATTGTCTGAAAGAAACCACTCTCAAAATAATAAAATATTTGATAAATGGAAATGTGACTTGGTGGAAATCTCCCACAGATTCTAGTAAGATATAATTCTTATCCATAATCAGAATAAAATAAAACATCATAAAAATAAGACAGCTGAATGTTATAAAGAAAAGCGTGTTTACATGACAACCTGAGACATGTATTATAGGAAATTTCTACCTATTTTTGTAAATGTAACTGTTCACTACAAAATTAATATTGCACATTAGCAGCTCATTTTAGATTAACCATGAATTTTGTCTGTTAGAGAAATAATAATTGACTCTCAAAATTGAGATCACAACTTATTTTAGTTAAAATATATTGTATACTATTAAGCTTAGTATCTATTTGCTTAATCCAAAGACATTTAATTATGCAAAGTAGATCATAATTAGAAATAGGACTTATGACCCTTCTTTACCTCAGTCCACTTCACAAAACTGCTATATAATTCCATAATATTGTAATTCTCCCTAGAAAAGTTACAGGTTAAAAAAATGGGACGGGTGTATACCTATATGATGAGTGCGATGTGCACTGTAGGGGGAATGGACACCCTTGAGGCTCAGTCTCGGGGGGTTGGGAGGGGCATGGGCAATATACTTAACCAGAACGGTTGTACCCCCATAATAAGCTATACTAAAAAAAATGGTATATAATATATTATGATTAGAAAAAGTTGAAAAGGATGTTCCAATGAGTTTATATGACTAAATCATAATTACTCAATTTAAAGGGAAGATAAATGGACACCACTTTGATCTTATTTGTTGGTTAAAGACATTCAACATTATAATTTTATATATACTATACATAGATTTTGCTAAATATCATATTCATATTAATTAGTAGTTTTCCTTAAATGGTAAATTACCTATTGATAATGAATTCTGTATAAATAATGTGTGAATTTAATCTTTTTATAAATAAAACGTATTGGTAGAGAAATAAAGAACTTACTCTAAAGTTGAATTGATTAGCAAATAACATTGGAATGTAAAACATTAGCTATTTATGCAACCTTACAGTGACTTTGAAGATTGATGTGTAAATGCACTGGCTTTCCCTCACTGATTTGGATGATTACTTTAAATGTTAAAAATTACATTTAATAGAAAATTCCACATTGGGGAATAATATCAGGATCAACAGCAAAGAATCTAGTACAAAAATTAGATTGGCAGCTAGAAGAATTGGGTGTCATGTGTTCTTAAAAAATGATATATGACTGAAAAATTTACTAGATCTGATCTTATGAAGCATATGAAGGTAAAATTTGGGGCTGGAACTTAAATTTATGGTCTCCCTGTTGATTGTGGAGCCATACAACCTGTCCAAAGAAAGTAATGATAATAAAGAAGAAAATGAAGTCAAAGATGATCATGATGACGTGCTCTAATTGTCCATGTGGATTAGTGAACTTGAAAGATCTGAATTTGAGTTTCATCTTCATCAATTGTTAGCAATATAAGCTTAGAAAATTTACAACTCCTTTGAACTCTCTTATGTGTAAAATTCACCTAATAATGCTTATATCAACAAATTTTTATAAAACACAAATGAGTTAATATGTATAAAACATGTTCCAAACTATAATTTTTGGGGATTACTTTATATTCATCCTCTTGATGTTCAGGACGGAAATTGTTTCAATTGTCCCCAAATAAAGTAGTACCTCTCCTAAATATTAAGACCCCCACAATAACCTGGGATAATCAATTCCTACTATGAATGACAATGCTCCAAATTTCATCAGATTCAAATAATATGATATTTTAAAATGAGTTTCAAAACTTTGTATCTATTGTATTATTTCATGAAATGGACTATTTATAAAATATTTTGATTACAAGCTGTGCTGTAGAGTTTATTTATTAGTTCTTATTGTATTCTTCAGTACTTAGTCTCATGCTGATTGCATTCTTGGTTAGATTTCAGTTTTTATGTTTTTTCACAATAGAGATTATAAATCTCCATTGTTCAAAAATTAATTTCTTGGGAATCATAAAATTATAGTTTTATAATATGCATGGATGTTCTTATTTCATGGATCTCTTGAGCAAAGAGTTATTATTCTGTCAGGTATTTAAAATGCATGATTACTCATGCAGAGATTTGTTAATGGTTCACTGAAATGGATTTTAATATACAGACTTCAGCAGTACCTTTTCACTTATATGGTAAAAGGGCGTGATGAAAATGGTGTAACTTCAAAACAATACAATCTACCAGTAATTAGTATGGATAAAGTAACCTATATTGTAATATAATTAATTTAATCACAAAAACAGAATTGGTAAACTCTAATTTGAAATAAAGTACCTGAAAAGGTAAATAGTTGGACTAATATCATCAAATATCAAGTTTGGATTTGGAAAAAATAAAAATAATATTGAAAAGTAACATAATTTTCTTTTTTTAGAAAGGCAAGCATCAACTAATCTAACCCAGAAAGATAAAAAGGTCTTTTTTTACCATTATAATTATATATATTTCTAGTTTTTACAGTTTATTTTTACTTTTAATTATAAGTCTATTTTAGGTAACTCAAGGAAGGAAAAAAGGGCATTAAAGAGAAAAAATCCCCAGAGCAATTAGAAACTAATGTTATTTTTGCCAGTGGTATAAAACAGGCAAAATAATGTTTGGTTTTATTTGCTCTGTGGCTCTTCTCTGTAATGTCCTAGATTATCTCCATTACTTCTAATTGAACATTGGATCAATGAATAGCTCAGGCAAGACACAAGTTAAATTTTTATATAATAAAGTAAATTGTGTCATCAAATTTTATATGAGCTGAGAAGGCTTCAGAAACTTTTGGAAAAAGCACAGTATTATTGCTACAAAATAGTGATAATAATAATAGCAACTAACATTTACTGAGTGCTTATTTTGTGTCAGGCACAATGTAATAGTCTCCTCATATTCATTAATTCCATGATTCATTACTTTTATTCATTCAATACTCAAAGCTACCTTGTGAGGTTTCTATTAATATTTACTATGCGGATGATAAAATTTTGATGCTGGGAGAGGTTGGTATACTTATTATAGGTTACAAGGCTAGAATAAATGCTGTAGCTGGTATTAAAAACATAGCTTGTTTAAATTCCAGAGCTGAAGCCCTTAATTACCAAACCATAGTATGTTATTAAATGAGATAGGGCAGAATCTTAATCATATATATTCCTACTTTCTCTCAAGGGTACCGAAATAATTGACTGAATAGTGCACAGAGGCTAAATATGTGTGTTTTAAGTATAAATAACTATTAGAAAGTCCTTCGAGGTAAATGTATTCAAATTACACATGCTCTGGGATCTTGTATACCAGTCAGCCACCACTATACATTTGCTATTTTAAAAGAATTCGTGTTTTTAATACAGATGGGAACAACCTAATTTTCATTCATGATAGTAAAATATTTGACACTACTTCAAAATTATACATTCACAGAAGACAATGGAGACTTATTAGGTTACCTTCCCAAAGTTTAAGGATTATTACATTGGTCTCAAGATTAGGAATCTGCTACTTTTCAAATATAATAATTGAGTTAAACATACAGGATATTTCTGTATCTTTCATGATGTCTAAGTCGTAAATGCTATGTGAAAAATGCTAACATAACAAGATAATGAATTTGGAATTCAGAATACTTACGTAGCTATGAAAAATATCAATCATGAATCTAATAAAATACTACCTGATCATGACAAGATACATGTGCATGTGTATTTGTGTTGAATAAGGCTTTATGCAAATATATGAGAAAGTATAATATTGAGGCACTATTAAATTGGCCAGAATATTGATTGTCTCATTTTACCAAAAAAAAAAAAAAACAATAAATCAACTTTATTGAGGTGATAATGGATTTCCCTGATCCTAGACAATGAAGAAATTTTTATTCAATATTGGTTTGACAATAAATGCAAGAATGCATTTGAAAAGCTGTTAAGCACATACCATTAATGAATCAATGTAAGAGGATGCTGCTTGTATGTGGCATTGTGCAGTAATAATTTGGAGGCCTATGGTTAGTTATCTATTTCCATATAACAAATTACTACAAAATTTAGCAGATTTAGGAGAGGAGCCAAGATGATGGACTAGAAGCACCCTGTACATTCTTCTCTCAAGGAGAGGATTGAAAGTGGCAAGTAGATATGCACCTTCAGATTGATTGTCTAAGAGAAAGCATTGAGAATCAAAAGAGAAGTATTTGGAGGCATCAAAAGTGAAGGAGAGGGTAGTGGGATGATCGACTTCACAGTATCAGATGTGACTGGGGAAGACACCCACATGTGAGGAGAGGGCAGAGAAGAGAAATTCTGGATTCCACATTTCTGCCAGGGACATTGCAATTGGAGCTATAACAGGGCCCCTCCACTGCACCAGGCCTCTGGTCTTATACAGGCAACTGACTGGAGACTATGCAGTAAAATTACTCTGGAGAGAAGGCACAGCATGACCCCGCTGGCTCATGAGTGGCTCTGCAGATGGTGCTGCAGCCGGAACCATTTTAAGATCACACACCCAGAGCACTGCTTCTACCCATGGGTGAGATCCATTGATACTGCCTCCCCATTTCTCCTACTGGACCAGGGAGGGAGTGGGGAGGCTGAACACTTTCACAAGTCCCCTGGGCAGGAGCTGTGTTCCCCCAATGCTGCCAGGGGGCCTGGGTGGGGTGAACTCTTGGGCATTTGTGGACCAACAAAGATTGCCACCCAAGCTGGCATGGACTGATAATCCAGGCTGCCTGCAGGTGTGGGTGGGGCTATGCATAAGCTGCACAGGCTGACAAACACTGCCAAAGGTGGATCTAAGTGGGACAGCTCCCAAGCCAGCATGGATTGACAATCACAGCTACTCATGGAACTATGCGGGGCAATTTTTCACTCTGTAACACAGGCCACCTGTGGCAACCACAGGGAAATTGTGAGACAGGAGAAGCAGGAGAGTAGCACTGTTAAATGCTCACAGTGCATCCTTCTCTCCCATGCCTGATCAATCCTCAGGAGTAGTATCAAGTGTGCCATCCAGGGAACTCTCCCTCTCTTCATTGAGTAGCAGAGGTTCCCACAGAGAACAGGTACACTGCAAACCTATCTGTCTTCAGCTGAAAAAAGAGGTTTCTGATGAGAAGGAACCAACCTAAGAACTCTAGCAACATGGGAAAAACAAGCTGTTATGACACCCACAAAGGGTGGATGTGATCCTTTGTGACCCACAAAGGATCACAATAGTTCTCCAGCAAGAGACTCCAACAAAAAGGAAATAGTTGAATTGTCAGATATGGAATTCAGTATATGGATGGCAAGTAAGATCAATGGTACTGATGAGGAAGATGCAAACCAACACAGGGTAGGCAAACCAACACAGGGTAGGTAAAAAATGATTCAGGAAATGAATAAAAAATTCACTATAGAGGTAGCATAAGAAAATATATAACAGAACTTAAAGAAACAAAAGAGTCAATTAAAGAAATTCAAAATACAACAGAATGTTTTTACAACAAATTAAAACCATGCGGACAGAAGAAAAAATTTCAGAGTGTGAAGACAAGGCTTTCAAATTAACCCAGTCAGCCAAAAATATAGACAAAAGAATAAGGAAGAATGAACAATGTCTCTGAGAAATATGGAACTATGTTAAATGTGCTAATATAAGAATAATAGGTATCCCTGGGGAAAAAGAAGGAAAATCAAAAAGCTGGGAAAGCCTATTTGAGAAAAATTTCCCTGGTATCCCCAGGAATTTAGATTTCCAGATATGAGATGGCCATTGAGTACGTGGAAGACTCATAGAAAATAGGACATAAACAAGGCACTTAGTCATCAGTCTGGCCAAAGTCAAGGTGAAGGAAAAAATCCTACAAGCTGCAAGACAAAATCAACTTCTAACTTACAAAGGAAAAACCATCAAATTATCAGCAGAATTCTCAACAGAGACCTTACAAGTCAGAAGGGATTGGGGTCACATTTTTAGTGTTCTTAAAAAGAAAAACTGCCATCCAAGAATTCTATATGAAGGAAAAATAAGGTTCATAAATGAAGGAGAAATAAAATCTTTTCCAGACAAGCAAACATTAATGGAATTTGTCACCACTAGACCTGCTTTAAAGGAAATAATTAAAAGTGCTCTGCATATGAAACTGAACAATCAGTACCCATCAGTGTGAAAACATCCAAAATCAAAGCTCACAGCTCTTCTAAAGCAGTAACACAAGGGGGAAAACAAAGCAACTAGGTATCAGTCAACATGACGAAAAGAGCAATATCTCATGTTGCAAAACTAACATTGAATGTAAACTGTCTTAACTCTCCACTTAAAAGATATAGATTGGCTGAATGGATGAAAAAAACACAAACCAATATATGTTGTCTCCAAGAAACCTATTTAAGTCACAGGGATTCCCTTAAACTGAAAGTAAAGGGATGGAAAAGAAGATTCTATGCAAATGGAAACCAAAAACAAGCAGGAATAGCTACTCTCATAACAAATAAAATAGATTTTAAATCA
>JAQIFY010000963.1:0-14585 GCA_028533085.1 Varecia variegata
CTGGGATCTCCACCCTGTGCTGTACTATGCAGAGAGATGGGTAAGGAGAGCCAATGTAGCGTAAAGTTCCAGAGTCAGGTTCCACTGTCACACTGCCTGGGGCTTATGACATATTATCTGAATATTCTTGGAAAAATGCCTCAGCTACTCCATTTCAATTTTATTATCTGTTAACTGTAGATATTAATAGTGCCTCCCTCATAAAGTTGTTGTGAGGATTACATGCACTATAGTGAATGTCAGCAATTGTTATCATCCTTAGTAGTAGTATTCTTAGCATTAAGTTGACCAATTTGTAGTAATTAAGACCCGTAACTACTAGAATGTATGCTAGGTTGAAGTCACCTGCAGAGGAAAATAAATGGAGAACGGCCTCTCTATGATCAGTAAGCCTGTTCCAACACCATTTTAAGTTATCCTTTATATGTTGAAAATGTGCAGGAGCAGAGGTTGAGAGAGGAAAGGAATATAACATTTACTGAGACACAATTATGTATTAGAAGCTATTCCACGTAATTTTACATGTTGCATCATTTAATCCTCTCAGTGATACTAAAAGACAAATTCTCATTTTTTAGATGAGGAACTTGAGGTTCATAGGGTTTAAGAGACTGTCCTAAAGTCACAGAATTAAAAATTGTATCAGGATTGGAACAGATAATGAGAAGCCTAACTAACAGCGTTGGTAGCTTCGGTTTCCAATGTGCTCTCCCTTTTATTTCAAAATCATTAAGAAGGATTTTTGACTTATACACATTCAAAGTGTGAAAAAAAAAGTTGAAAGTAAATCAAAGAGTACTGTTAAATCAAAATTCTTTTAAGCATACCATGCCTGAGAAATGGCAAAAATAGGTTTTATAAGCATATTTGATGGAAGCTTTGTTCTAAGTATACTGACACTATGGTATGTAGATTAACAAAAATAGCTTTTCACAAAATTTTATAACTTTATATTCATGTTAGATAAGCTTTTATATAAAATATTCAGATTAGAAGGCATAGTGAAAAATGTTCTCTAATGCTTATAGTAATGAGTATAAATGTACACAGGCCCAGTGCTTTTAAGATTGTCATTAGGTAAAATTATATTTTAGAATATAAAAAGATTTTTACATTTTTTAAGAGAAACTGTTATTCTTTAATGGAACCATGAAGCCACAGTTTTGAGTAATGACTACATACATGTGTGCTACACTAGGACATTTGAAGGCCACACGTGTTTTTCAACTTCCAGAGAAACTAGATAGTGCCAGAGCTGATTTGATTAAAAGCAATGACATTTCTAGTGGCCTCATTGAGTAGCACAATCCCTAAAACTTCATTTTGCACTGTCTTTTTAAGCAGCACATTTTTTAAGATATCCATTGAGTACATGTAACAGCAAGAGATTTAAATATATTGGTTAAAGAATAATTGAGAAAACATGTTTGCATACATAATTATAAGCCATTCAAATTGGCAACAAAGCATTAACGGCAAAAGTAAAAAGCAACTAGTCAATAATCTCAAAATAGTGGTTCAGAGAACACTACTTGGGACGAAGCAGACAGCATTAAAGAGTGGGTCTTTGATTTAGTTTGGTTTTGTGTTTTGAGAATGGAAGAGGGGGGTAATCTTCCTTACCATGTTATCAGACCTTTTCTTTCTAAATGAGGATGGGGGTGGAGGGGAGAAGGGAGGTGAGAGATTCTTTCTCTCCTGCAGAGAAGATAGGTCACCGAAAAAACAACACACAAAAGTATATCAGCACAGGGTCCTTCATCTCAGTCTGTAGTTTGGCATTATAGGGAGAGAAAGGAGGAAAGAAAACCTAATAAAGAATCAAGGATACAGAACTAAGAATATGCTAATTTAATTGAATAAATTCAGTTATTCAGAATTGTTTATTGAGCAACTACTACTGGCTAAGTAGTAGTAGTTGTCCAATGATAAGGTGGCAAACACATGAGATATGATTCTGGCCTCACAGATCCTACAGTTAAGTGGGAGAGAGATGTTCATCAAGTAATTGCATAAATATATGTAAAATTGAAAGCATCATGCCATTAAACAAAAGCTCTTCATCCTAAGAAAACATGCAACATGTACATTAAAGTTTCACTGAGAAATGATAATTAGACCTATGACCCGAGGATGGATAGAAATTAGTTAGGTGAAGGGATGAGGGGTGAAACAGGATTCCAGGGACTTGAGACTATACATTTGAAGAAAGGAAAAATGGCTAGGGTGGCTGGAGCACCCCAGGGGCAGAAAAAGCCAGAAACTAGCAAGGATCAACTCCTCTAAGATCTCGTGGCCTCAATAAGCTCTCTCTTCTTTCCTCGTTCTACCAATGGGGAGTCCCTGGAGGATTTTAACTAAGGAGAGAGTACTGTAGTCACAGGTGACAGCAATGAATTTCACATTAACGATCTCAGGTGGGAGCAGGCTGGAGGGGATGGGTAAACTCGTAATAATGTGTGCGGAACACACTGTATGGGGAAAGGGCACACTTGCAGCTCTGGCTTGGGCAACACAAAGGTAGTATATATAACCAAAATGTTTGTACCCCCATAATATTCTGAAATTAAAAAAAAAAAAAAGAAAACTGGGGAAAAATGCAAATTAATCTCAACCTTTGTATTTGCCAGAGATTCAAGTCCATATTGCCCTTGGGAGCGAAAAGCTTTAACCAGTCACATCCAGGACTTCTCAGTCTAATCCAGTGTAAATATTATGTTGTAAGCACAGACCATGGAATGAGATTTAAAAAAAAAAAAAAACATTTTACATTTCACGCCTATGGCCCATTAAATCTGCTGCTTCCTTCACTGCCCCTGGATGACTTCTGAGAATCAACCTTGAATGGAATAATAATTCCTACAGTCATTTTAAGTGACAACACCCTTCCAACCTGTAATTAAAGTATCGAACCTTGCAATACCAAAAAACTCCAAACATCCTTAAATTAACAAGTCTCCCTACCCGGGCTTGGTTCTATTGCTTGCAGAAAGCTGTGGTAGGGAAGGAGAAACCGTGTATGTTTTTCTCTCGGTCTCTAGCATTTCTATGCCTCTTCTTCCAGCTTGCTAACCATGCTTTCTCAGCTGTCTACTCCTTGCTGATGAAAATGCATCTGGGGAACTGTCATTCAGTAGAACTCAGAGGAAAAGTGGTGCATGGTGCCTGTATGGGCCTTAAGGTGGAAAACAGACTATTCCTATTTCAGAAACAGGAAGCAAGCTAAGGGGCTGGTGCACAAAGATCCAGGGTGAGGCCAAGAGGTAGGCACAATGTAAGTCGCACAGGATTTATAAGGCCATGCTAACAACTGAAGGTTTATTATCAGGACGATGAGAAACCACCAAAGGATTTTAGGCAAGAATTGTCCTAAACATTTTCATTTTAAAAGGATTACTTTTGTGGTTGAATTCCCTCATCTAGCGGGATGGAGACTACTTCAGACACAACTCTAAGTGCAGCAGGTATGTAGTACCCAGTAGGGGGTAGAAAAAAAAATTCCACCCTCTTCCCCTACACAGGGAAGATAGGCTAAAGATTTTTGCAAAATATGTATATGGATCTGTAAAACAGACTTTTGTTTAGGCAATTGCAGAGAACCTAAAAAAAAAAAAAAGGCCATTCACCAAGAGTCCTGCTGGTTGACTAACAGAGCTCCTCGTCAGATCCAATAGCTGGGTTTAGCCAAACATGAAGCCATAGTTTCTGGGACACCAATACAACTGTTTCTACATTGCCCTAGGCCACAGGAAACCATGAGTTGGAGAAAAATGGATTTGGAATGTCACAATGGAACATGGCTCTACTTTAGACAATCTGCTGTTTTTTTAAGGAACTGGTAGTTAAATGTAGACAGATTTTAAATTTACCTGCTTTGTTGCTATTAATTCTTAATGATGTGCCCTTTTAAATATACTAAATAAGATGTCATTCAAGAATCTCAGTATCTTTTATTTAGTGGAATAACTGACACTCTGAAGTACCAACCTACAAAGACAGGAAATTTCTAGTAAGTTCTATTTGTCACCCTGCCTAAAGGACTTTTACAAATTCAGTATTCAAAAAAAGAAATTAACAATATGTAGAACAATCATGTGGTTAACAATAAAATGGAAAATATAAAAATAAAAAGAGAAGAATTTCCTTTCAGGTGGTAATTCTTAAGTCTGGCTGATTATCAGAATCGGCTGGAGGAAGAGCTTTGAATATACACTGTTTAAATTCAGTAGGCCTGGAACAAAACCCAGGTGCTAGTGATATAGGTGTATTTCGAGGAGGGGTAAAAGAAACAAGTTAGGCCAACATGAATTGATGGTTATTGAAGCTCAGAATGTTATATTAACTTTGTAATAATAAAATTAAGCTGAAAGCAATATCATAATACTCTGCACTTTTGCAGGTATTTTGAATTTTCTAAAAAAGCAATAGAACAATTCTCAATTCTGATGATTTCAGGTTTAAAAACTAATGAGTTACATTACAGCACAGGATTTAATTAATTTGCTTTGGATCCTGTAATATTAGAGAAACTACTTTTAGCACATGTATAGAAAACATTCGATATGCTTTGACAGTACTTGTGCTGGTCTGGTGGTGGCTGTGCAAATAGCACCACCCAGCTGCTATCGTGATTTATTTAGAGAGAAGCCATAATCTAGGACTCAGTAATAGAAGAAACTAATTTTTTAAAAATGTAACTTTATCCCATATTTCCTTCGTGTACTTAAATTTTAACCAGTATAAATATTTATTGCTTTTAGGGCATGTTTGGGATGGGTCACAAATTCACAACTTGTGAACAGCATTTCTTAAGTAAAACTTTCTTTGGAAACATTGCTGGTAACATACTAGGAACGTCAACTTTAGTAACATAAATTGATTAATAAAATCATGGAAATTAGAACAAATCTACTAAATTCCACATGTTGAAAGTTGTTTCATCTGAATGAGTTTCATTTTCTCCAATAATACAAGCCATATCTGCAGCATTTGACAGTAGGTAAAAATCATACTATGTTATTTATTTGGTTATATAGAATTTGGCAGTCAAAACCATGACTTTAATTTATGAAGTGATCCACAGAGAAAATGATCAAGTGTATGTTGGCATATTCCAGCAGTTTTCCCACTTTGGGCCCCATTAAACAGTGTTTAACACACACATTTCCTCCTCATTTCTCTTGCAAAGAGTGAAAGCTCGCCCCTATTTTTATTCCTTTCAAAAGGAATCAACTTAAAAATTAATGGGAGACTTAGAGAATCCCTTCGGACTTTTCCGTCTCAGTAATTGTCATGACAGTTACAGTCAGGCTATGGTGAAACTTACTGCTGTTCCCATATTACTCTTTTGGGATAGCACTCTGAATTTAAATTTATCTGTTCTCTTCATTTAATATAAATTACTTGGGCGCCTATTTGTACCATCTCCAAGGGTATTCACTTCCTACTGCTGTTATAACAAATTATAACAAGTTTAGTGGCTTCAAAGAACACAATTTTACCTTACAGTTCTGGCGGTCAGAAATCCAAAATCGGTCTCATTGTGCTAAAGCAGAGGTGTCAGCAAAGTTGGTTCCTTCTGGAGTTTCTGAGGGGAAGCCACTTCCTTGCCTTTTTCAGCTTCTAGAGGTGCCTACATTCCTTGTCTTACTGCAGCCCCTTACTCACATCACTCCTATATCCGCATTCCTTTCTCCTCCTCCTCTTCTTCTTCTTCCCACCAACCACTGCTCCTACACTACTAACTGAGCCGTCTGCCTCCTTCTTATAAAGATCTTAGTGATTACATTGCATCCACCTGGGTACTCGCCCCATTGTAAGATCCTTAATTAATCACATCTGCAAAGCCCCTTTTGCCTTTGTAAGGTAACAACATATTCACAGATTCTGCAATTAAGGCATGCACACCTTTGGCAGGTCATAATGCAACCTAGCCCAAAGATTAGGAGGGGACATACCCCAAACTGATATTGGAAAGTACAATAGAAAATTCAAATAAATTTAGTATTTAATTACTCCCACCAGGAGGGAATAATCATTTTATACACACACACACACACACACACACACACACACACACAACATGGTTAAATTTTTGGAACAGCAATTAAGTTAAAAATTGGTAGATATTTTGATGACAACTGGACCAAGACTGACTTAATCTGATGTATTCTGAAAATTGCCTTAATTCCTCACTCACTTTAGCATTCTAAACCCAACTTTCTTGGCTAAGAAAGAAGTTGCATTTGCTATATATCTTTAGAGACTGAGTGCCTGGGTGCTCACAGAAGAGCCTAAGGTTAGGTGTTTCCTATTACAATTTTGTAGCTTAGGAGCAAGCATTTTACCTCGAGCTAAGAA
The DNA here is from genome assembly GCA_028533085.1 of Varecia variegata. Lineage (NCBI taxonomy): Eukaryota > Metazoa > Chordata > Mammalia > Primates > Lemuridae > Varecia > Varecia variegata. The sequence continues at coordinate 6,361 of JAQIFY010000963.1, forward strand.
AGTATATATTGATGTGAAAAAAGGTTATTTGTTATACAGTAAGGAATTTTTATTTGTATTTTTATACATCTTATTTTTGGCAGTTTTCTAATCAGCTACTCAGTTTAAATGTGCTCTACTAGAATGGACAACTAACTAAGTGAACTAACTGAAAATTGAGAAGTGAACACAGGTTTTGCATACCTCTGAAATTGCTTTGGTCTCTGTAAAGAGGGAGCGCTCATGTTCTGATTGCTCTATAAATAGACTTGTCCACATCATAGAATTTAGAAATTGTGACCCCTGGGACAATTTGCTTCCAATTACATTATGGAAGCACCTTATACGGTAGGCAACCAGAAGTAGGCTTGCCCAATATCTTTAACTTGCAGAGAAAATAGGGAAGATATTCTCATTTTCTCTGTTCTATGTATCAGAGATTTTGTTTTGTTTTATGTGATCTACAACAGAAATGTAATGATTATACAGCCTCAATGTATTGTTTTTAAGCTGTTCAGAACTCTAGAGGTATTCAAATTATAAAATAACCAATTAAAAACATTTTATTGTCCTCTAAAGTATGCATAGGTGGCCTTTATTGAATGATGTCAAAAGGTTTGCAAAAAATATTTTTCTTTTGCTATTAAAGAAACTGCCTATGTACTTATGTGGACAGAGAATAAAATTCACATGGCAAGTAGAAGATTCTATTTTGTGTCCCTTTCCATAGCAGTGCTTTGAATTCCAGATCAGCAACTCTTTGGCCAAGAATGTCAACAGGCTTAAAGAAACTTGATTTTTCTTTTAACTAGCTGTTTCAAAGTTCATTTAAATGAACCCCAGGTAGTGTCTAAATCTAGACCAAATTACTCTACTAACTTCAGGGTAAATTTCCTAGACTGGGTGCTTCTCTCTGGAGTCTTAGACATTCTTTCAAAAAACTCCTCAAAACACTTCCATGTATACTTATGGCAGGTAGATTTTTACCTCCCTTTTTACCTTAACTAGACTGTGAGCTCTATCAGGATTGGAACTGTGTCTTACAGCTTTAATGTCTACCATATTATTTGACATAAAAAATATTTGTTGACATAGTAAATAATTGTTAAATGAATAAATTACTAAATCCAGCATGCAATGAATGAGAAACTTGCTGAGTTCTTCCATTCAGTAGGAAGACTAGAGAAAATTTCATAAATCTCATTTTTGAGATATTTTTACTACATTTATGGGTAGAGAGATGCAAAACTGGAGAAGAATCTCAAAATACTACATACAATTGAAAAGCAATCATAGTAAATGTTCAAAACCTGAGATTTTCCAGGCACAGGCGAAAGCTATTATCAGAATCATCTGTGCGATTTCTTCAACCTGCACATCTTCCCTAACCCATCCTTCGGTTAACACTATCTTTTTGCACCATCCCCACATATACACACTCCAATTTACAAAACAAACATTATTGTTTCTTCAGTTGAGAGGGCTGCACCCTGTAGGCACAGTAAGAATGTGGCTTGGCAAGGTGGACTTTAATTTTAACCATATGCATTAACTCCCTTCCATTTTTTTCTAGCTTTCTAGATAAGTTTTAAGACAAATCCTGTAGCTTCCCTCTTTTTTCCAACTCTTCATATAGTTTAACATAAAAATTTAATTGTGGTTCCTCATGCTAGCTATTACTTAAAATAATACATGAAAGCTTTTCAAAATTCACATGCTTGTGCCCTATTCCCAAACTTTAGTAGCAGGCAAGCGTTAGATGATTTTGCTGTGCACTCAGGATTCAAAACTGTTGAGCTATTCACAGTGGGAACCTGAAACTGCATCATATGGAACTTGTTAGGCATGCAGACTCTCAGACCTTGCCAAAGACCTCCTGAAACAGAACCTGTATTTTAACGAAATTCTCTATGTGATTTACACGTGCATTAAAGTTTGAGATGCACTGCTCTACATTATGTCAACCTACTAAAATGCACAGCAATAGATTTCTGCTGAGATAGTAAGGAAAGGCTCTTGGAAGAGGCAATAGAGTCTGTGGACACATGAGTTCTGGAGTCAATCTACCTGGATGCCAACGTTTATTAGTTGTATTACCTTGATCACATTACCTATTAGGCCTAAGCTTCAGTTTACTGCATTAAAATGGGGATAATGGTAATACCAAATCCATAAGGTTTATGTGAGTATTGTTTGACATAGAGTAAGCCCTCCATAAAGTTAGTTATTACCACTAGCATTAAGTGAACTTGGATCTGAAAAGAGATGGAAGGCATCCCCCAGATCATTATCAGCCTTGCAGTAAACTCAAACAAATACTTTGTGTCACCACATGCATTCTTCATGCAGTATCTGGGCAGTAAACTATTAAGGGCAAGATTCTGTGCCCTCTTCTCAAGCGAGCCATCCAGCTACCTATCTTAGACAAACAGCTCACACTTGAAATGGCTGCATGTATGATGAATAATAACAAATTTATTCAAATTAAAAAACGAAATCAGTCTTTTCTGACAGCAAATTTGATTTGGTGATTGGTTTGACAATGAGGATTAACTTTGCCATTTAATTAGGTCAGACATTTTTCCATAAATTGAATGAGCTAATACTGAAGATACAAGGTTTTAACAGATATATTTTAACCACATAAAAACATACAATACCGTTAAAATGGAATATTTTATGAGTATTACATGAGTAGTAAATAAAACTCAGATGTCAACTTAAAAATGTAAGAGCATTATATAGTTTTATAAAATCTCTGAAGTTTGCAGATTATGCTTTGGTGGTATCAGCTCAGGACCTTGACAGATGGATTTCTCTCCCAGCCTTCCTGCTGTTTATAAGGTTCTGCAAGGCAGTGGTCCTCAACCTTTTTGGCATCAGGGACCATTTTCATGGAACACAATTTTTCCACGTACTGGTTGGGGGGGTCAGGGGGGATGGTTTGGGGATGATTCAAGAGCACTGCATTTATTGTGTACTTCATTTCTATTATTATTACATTCTAATATATAATGAAATAATTATACAACTCACCATAGGTTGGGGATCCCTGCTGTAAAGCACTGAGAGGTTCAGAGTAGAAAGTACCAATTTAAAGCCCAAAATGCTTATCTTGGCTTAATAAAAAAGAAAAGTACAATAGTATGTGATATATGTTCTTACCTCAGACCCACATTGACATCCCAATAAATTTATATCAGATTTCAATGATATGTGTGAAGGAAAAGAACTTAGATGCATGAAGAAAGCACAGAGTTCTATACTCATAGATCTATGTTTAAGTTTTTAATTAAAAAAAAAATTCCACAAACATGATAATATCATGAATAGCATGGAATTACAGACTTTAACATTATAAAACAGGGGGGGTTAGTGATTTTTTTAAGGCATCTTTAAGCCTTTGTTCATAAATATTAAAGTTTAATAACATGGTTTAAAAATGACAAGAGAGTGAATATAGTGAAAATTGCCATGAATACAACTCAAGAAATACCAATTAGCTTTTGATGATTCTCATTTTGTTTAATAATTCTCCAGTATGAATATAACTTATTGTTATTTCCCTTTGAGGTAATTATATATAGTAGTGAGAAAGAAGAAAATTTAGAGTTTGATTGTGGTTATAATTCAACCAAAGCTAGTTTGAAGAGGCAATAGAAAAATGCAACATTAAAGGCCTATTTAAATGTGGAACTAATTAATATTTCTTCTTATACAATAAGTTATTTGAAAAAGGAATATTTAATATATCTTCTTAGAAAAAAAGGTTATAGGCTTTTTGCTTTCCTCTAGGATGTAGAAAGTAGGGAATAATATTGCTTCCAACCAATGAGAAAAAGACATAGAAAACTATCAAACAATAACTTAAGTCCATCAGATTGCTGATAGTGTTGGACAAAGAGCCAGAATTCAAAAAAAAAAAAAAAAGAAAAAGAAAGAAAGAAAAAAGAATAGACGGAAGAGATTAAGAGATTCCTACCAAATAAGTGGATAAGCAGATAGTAGGTTGGTGCCAAAGTAATTGCAGTTTTAGCATTGTTGACATTTGCTGTTTGATACTGGAATGCATTCTTAAATAAATGTGCTTATGTTTATGTTATATATAATTTTAATGCACATTTCTTGCTTTATGTCTTTTTGTTAATGAGTTATTACTTGATGTTTATTTTATATTTATTTTAGACTATGGAAATGATGTTAGACAAAAAGCAAATTCAAGCGATATTCAAGAACAAAATAGGTCCTAAAAGAGCAGAGACAACTCTCAACATCAACAACACATTTGGTCCGGGAACTGCTAATGAACCTATGGTGCAGTGGTGGTTCAAGAACTTTTGCAAAGGAGATGAGAGCCTTGAAAATGAGGAGCACAGTGGCCGACCATTGGAAGTTGACAATGACCAGTTGAGAGTAATCATCAAAGCTGATCTTCTTACAACTACATGAGAAGTTGTGAGGAACTCAAGGTCGGCCATTCTATGGTGGTTCGGCATTTGAAGCAAATTGGAAAGGTGAAAAAACTCAATAAGTGAGTGCCACATGAGCTGACCAAAAATCAAAAAAAAAATCATCATTTTGAAGTTATCATCTTCTCTTATTGAACACAATAGCAATGAACTATTTCTCAATCGGATTGTGATTTTGATGAAAAGTGGATTTTATACGACAATCAGCGATGACCAGCTCAGTGACTGCATGGAGAAGAAGCTCCAAAGCACTTCCGAAAGCCAAACTTGCACCAATAAAAAAGGTCATGGCCACTGTTTGGTGGTCTGCTGCCGGTCTGATCCACTACAGGTTTCTGAATCCTGGCAAAATCATTCCATCTGAGAAGTATGCTCAGCAAATCTATGAGATGCACCAAAACCTGCAATGCCTGCAGCTGGCACTGGTCAACAGAAAGGGCCCAATTCTTCTCCACGACAACTCCTGCCCACATGTCACACAACCAACACTTTGAAAGTTGAGTGAATTGGGCTACGATGTTTTGCCTCATCCGCCATATTCACCTGACCTCTTGCCAATCACTTCTCCAAGTGTCTCACTTCCACAACGAGCAAGATGCAGAAAATGCTTTAATAGAGTTCCTGGAATCATGAAGCATGTATTTTTACGCTAAAGGAATAAACAAACTTATTTCTCATTGGCAAAAATGTGTTAATTGTAATGGTTCATATTTTGATTAATAAAGATCTGTTTGAGCTTAGTTATAATGATTTAAAATCTGCCATCCTAAACCGCAATTACTTTTGCACCAACCTAATATAATTTGAAATAATCATTGAAGATCAAGTGTGAGCTGGAATGTTAGCTTTACTTATGACTAGCTTATCACAACCCTTCACACTAATAGCCTGATGGAATAAGAGGTATGCCTATTTCCATGCATGAATACTATTTGCCTTGGTCTCTGCTGATCTATATGCTGATGTTTGTCATTCAATCAAAAATTAGAAAATCTACCAAAAAAGCTAAAAGGAGACAAGATAATCAATAGAACCAGACTCATAGATGATCTAAATCTTAGATTTATTGGATTGGGACTTTAAAATAACTATGTGAACTGTGTGGAAGATCTAGTACAAAAGGTGAAGAATATGTTTTAATGGATAGGGAACTTTAGTTGAGAGATCTATAAGAAAAAGTCAAATGGAAAAGCTAAAAATAAAAACACAATACAAGAATTGAAGAATTCCTTCAGTGGATACATAAATGGACAACTCAGCTAAGGAAAAAATCAAAGTTATGTCAGAAAAAGTTACTCAAACTAAAACACAGAGAGGAAAAAATAAAGGAGGTAAAATTAAAAAAAAAAAAAAAGAAAAGAAAAGAGCATCAAGAGTTATGGAATAATATCAAAAGATTTTGATGTCTTTCAGTCCAACAGAGATAACTGATAAAGAACAGAGCATATGTCTTTTTGCTTTATGCTTTTGCTTTATGTCTTTTTGCTAATGAGTTATTACTTGCTGTTTATTTTATATTTATTATATAAATATTATATTTATATTTTATATATATATTATGTGTGTGTGTGTATGAAAAAGTACTACTAATAATGAAAAAAATACTACCAATAAAAAAAGAACTCAGGAAGGTACCAGGGCACAAAATTGATATACAGAGACCAATAGCTTTCTAATATTCAAACGACCCTTTAGAACTGCTTAGAATACTGATGGGAAAATTGTGTCCTGTGGGCCAAACTGGCCGACTGCCTATTTATCCAAATAAAGTTGTGTTGGAACAAAACCATACACATTTCATTTAGTACTTGTGTATGGCTGTTTTTGCACTCCAATGGCAACAGAGGCCGTCTGGCCCTTAAAGCCTAAAATGTTTATTAAATGGCCTTTTACGGAAAAATATTTTGCTAACACCTGAGTTAGAAGATATAGTGGAAGGACAGATATCATTTATGATCAAAGTTAAAATTATAATATCTAGGAGAAGATATGCAGAATTCCTAAAGGATGCAAAACTTCAACGAAAAGGCATACCATGTCCTTGCATCAAAAGAACTCAATGTGACAAAATGTGATCTTCCCAAAATTAACCTATAGAAGAGGCATAACCCAATAGTAGTAACAATAACATTTTTAAAAAATATATGACCTTCAACAATTAAGTATTTATCTTCTGAAAAGATACACAAAATTTAATAGCAGTAGTTATCTGTAAAAAGAGAAGAAAAGAATGAGAGGGAAACATTTTAATAGATATGCTTTTTTGCTTTTTGAATTTTGTTTAAATATTACCTATTTAGATAGATTAAAAATCAAAAATTGAAATTTAGTTAAAAAACTAAATGAAATGATATATAATATTCAAATATGAAATCATAACATATAACTAGGACAATTATCTCAAGTAATTTGGCAAATTCAAAGCTCCATCCATCAGAATTTTACTTGATATTTTTGTAAAACTCAACAAAGTATGAAAATTAATATTTAATAATTTATAGTTTATGAGTAATTAATTAAACTCTCACTAAGGATTAAAAAGGGTAGGAATGTACACAGATTTTAAGACATACTGCAAAGACATAATATTAAAAAGTATAGATTAATGGGAAAGGAAAGAGCCCAGATAACTCAGAAATAGTTCCTTATATATTTTAAAATTTGATACATATAAAAATTTGGGCAAAACAATGGGCAAAATATGGGATGCTTGATAAATTGTGCTGGGAAAATTCAGGTATGACATTGAAAAAAGTAAAATTGGATCCTGATCTTAGACTCCAGTTGGATTAATGATCTAAATGTGAAAGGAGTATTATACATTGAATAGAAAAACAAGTAGGAAAGTACTTTATAAACCACAATTGAGAAAAGACTTATTAGATAAGAACTAAAAAAGGATAAGTCATAAGGTTAAAAAAAAACAGTATTTCAAAATTAAGCATTCTGTTCAACAAAAGTTAACAGATGAAAATATAAGCTATTTTAATCAACAAATATTAATAGATTACAGAACTAGAAAGTTATTTTAAAAGATTAAAACCAACAGGTGATTGATTACAACACAAATTTTCAGTAGGGTTGATACTGTCTCCATGGTATCTTAGGTATGAAAAAAATTGTTTTTAATATATATGGCACAGATATACTTGCAGGGCATAAAGATACAAAATATATTTGTGGCATTAAAATTTTATGGACTGAAGCTCTTAGGAAAAAATGTTAGTAAAAGCTTCTTAGAAAGGGTGATAAGGAAAAAAAGGGAAGAAGAAAGGAACACTGGATTAGAGACTATAATAGAATTCTCCTAAGTCTACAAGAGTGGATAAGCAGTTACATTAATAGAAAATCAGGCAAAGGATATTTACAGGCAGTTCACAGAAAAGGAGTTCGAAATATTCAAACATATTTACAATAAAAATTGCTAATTTAAACCATATGAAACCCATCTGAGCGGCACATTAGAGAGGGCATAATACTAAATGTTAGGCAGGATATGGGGAAATTAAATGTGGTGTGCCACTGGCAAAAGTATCCATCTGGAGCACAACCTCACACTATTTATTTAAGTTGAATATGTTTAGGTCTAGGATTCCCAATCCTATATCCATACCCTAAAGAAGTTCTCAAAAAGTTCGCAAGTGTACCTACATAAAGACTACATCATGCTGTTATTTCTGTATGGGAGAATTGGTATCAAACTAGATAGCTAGTACAAGTTTCAAACACAGATTTAACTTTAAAACTCTAAAATGCTGAACATTCATGGCTAATAAC